>CAUYLG010059921.1:0-36799 GCA_963573385.1 Cacajao melanocephalus
CTGGCGACCCGTGTGGCTCCTCCGCCGGGAATCTCCTAGTCTGTGGGCAACAAAAATTCGTCTGAAAGTGCGGCGTCCACTCGCTCTCTACGCTTTCACTGGGAGCTACAATCCTGAGCTGTTGTTAATCGGCCATCTTGGATCTCTCTCTCCAGCTTCTCCCAGCTTTAACATATGTTCTCATTTAAAGACATAGAAAGATAAAGTAAAACAATGGGGATCAGATTCTGCCCTTCCTCTATTCTTTCCTACAATTTGAGTTTCATGTTGACTCTTTTGTTCGGTTGCTTTTAATTGACACATGATAGTTGTACCTATTTATGGGGTACAATGTGAGATAGTGCAGGTTTCATTTGCCTCTCTCTTATTGTGAGTATGTTTAAGCATCTTTTCATGTGTTTCAAGGCTATTTGTATTTTCTGTTCTGTGAACTATTTCTTTCCTTTGCTCCCTAGAAGAAAACCTAGGCAATGCCATTCAGGACATAGGCATAGGCAAGGACTTCATGACTAAAACACCAAAAGCAATGGCAACAAAAGCGAAAATAGACATATAGGATCTAATTAAACTTAAGAGCTTCTGCACAGCAAAAGAAACAAGCATTAGAGTAAACTGGCAACCAATAGGATAGGAAAAAATTTTTGCAATCTACCTGTTTGACAAAGGGCTAATATCCAGAATCTACAAAGAACTAAAACAGATTTACAAGAAAAAAACAAACAGACCCATTCAGAAGTGGGCAAAGGATATGAACAGACACTTTTCAAAAGAAGACATTTATGTGGCCAACAGACATAAGAAAAAAATGCTCATCATCACTGATCATTAGAGAAATGCAAATCAAAACCACATTGAGATACCATCTTACACCAGTTAGAATGGCAATCATTAAAAAATTAGGAGACAAGATGCTGGAAAGGATGTGGAGAAATCAGAATGCTTTTACACTGTTGGTGTGAGGGTAAATTATTTCAACCATTGTGGAAGACAGTGTGGCTACTCCTCAAGGATCTAAAAATAGAAATATCATTTGACCCAGCAATCCCATTACTAGGTATATACCCAAAGGATTATAAATCATTCTATAATAGAGACACATGTGCACACATGTTCACTGTGGCACTGTTTACAATAGTAAAGACCTGGAACCAACCCAAATGCCCATCAATGACAGACTGGATAAAGAAACTGTGGCACATATACACCATGAAATACTATGCAGCCATAAAAAAGGATGAGTTCATGTCCTTTGCAGGGACATAGATGAATCTGGAAGCCATCATTCTCAGCAAACTAACACAAGAACAGAAAATGAAACATCACATATTCTCACTCATAGGCAGATGTTGAACAATGAGAACACATGGACACAGAGAGGGGAACACCACACACTGGGGTCTGTTGGAGGTGGGGGCTAGAGGAGGGATAGGGGGGGGTGGGGAGATTTGGGAGGGATAACATTGGGAGAAATATCTAATGTAGGCGATGGGGGGATGGAGGCAGCATACTACCATGGCAGATGTATATCTATGTAACAATCCTGCAAGATCTGCACATGTACCCCAGAACTTCAAGTATAATAAAACAAAAAGAACTGAGCTGTTGGTCTTTTTGCTTACTAATTTATAGAAAGAGAAGTAACTCTTTCACTAATTATATTGAAATAGAACATCTTTTCATAGTTTGAGAGCCACTGTATTTTCTCTCCTGACCTGTTTGTATAGTTTTCCCCTATCTTCTCTGGGAGTATTAATCTTTTCTTTCTTGATGTATGGAGTCGTTTATGAATTATAGAACTCAGATTTTTGGAACCCCATTCCCAGCCTCTTACACTTAGATGTGCTGTACCCTCTAATGGCATTGCACATCTCTTCATTTCATAGAATAGAAGAATGTTTTATAAGTGTACATGTAAAAATTAATTCCTGAATCACCACAAACTCGGAAAACATGGCATCAAAACTATGATTCTTTAAGGTGCAAGATAGCGTGAATCATTTAATCTCTGGCAAATGCATCCATCATAATATAAGACCTTTTAGAATTAGAAAAATAATCAAACCTATAACCAATTTTGCAAGCAATTTATAAACAGGTGCTAGAGTCTAAGATATTGCTCACAGTAGAGAAGCAAACAAATAACAACAACAACAACAACAACAAAAACCAACCAGTGATTAATTGCAACCTTTTAGGCCCAGTTTAAATGCATCCTCCTCCATGAACTATTTCTTGGTTTCTCTGGACAAATGTTGTTTCTCTTACCTCCGAATTCCCAGAGAACTTTGTACCTCTCTTAGAGAAATTATCAATGTGTGTCTTTTGTTATAGTTAGTTATGTACATGAGTATTTCCAGGAACACTGCCAATTTCCTATACTTATCATAGGTTTTTTTCTAATGAAAGGCTCAAAGATCCCAAGGCACAGTATTCTTTTTTGAAGTAAAGTGAATTGTGGTATAAGTTATATTGGTAAAATTCACTCTTTCCAAATGTACAGTGCAATGTGTTTTGACAAATGTATACATGTGTGTAATTACCTTCAAAATGAAGATGCAGAACATTTCTGTCACCGCAGTGTTCTCTTGGTGTTCTTAAGCCACCCTCTTCACCCTCAGCCCCTATTGATCACTGATTTGATTTTTTCCCCTACAGGTTTGCCTTTTAAAGAATGTGATACGAAAAGAATCATGCATCCTGTAGCTTTTTGTGTCTATTTTTACTCTAAACTGCAGTACTTTGTAATGAAACACAGGTGAAATAATTTACCCATTGCTTTATGGAATTTAGGCTAAGTAGACTTGCTCACCAAAATCACGCCAGTGGTTAGGCAGTGGTCAAAAGGAAGGAACAAAGAGGAAAAGAGAGCGAGAACAGAAATTGAGAAAAAGACAGAAGGAAAGTTTAATATTTATTATAATATTCTTTACTCTAGAAATTATTTTCTATAGAGGACTTCCAATGTCTCCAGCATTTTGTGTCTCTTCACGATAACTTTACAAATTATTATTATTCCTATTTTGCAGATGAGGATGCTGAGGTTTAGGCTATTTGACTGACTTGTCCCCAAACAGAACCATAGAAAATAAAAAAATCAGCATCGAGTAAACTCTGATTTGAAGGACATTGTTTTGCGGACTCCTTCAGACTTCCTCTTCCCCAAATTCTAGTAAGAGAGAGTTAACAAGACCTGTCAGCTCTGGAAGGAAGAGCTTCTCACTTTCACCCACCATTGTAAACTCAGAAACTAGCTCTGTGTTAGCCTACTGTATAAGCGGTGTACATCAAATATTGTTAAATGAACTCACAAAACAAGTATCTATCCTTTGGATCCTTAGAGTACAAATGCACTTAATTTTCCTTCCCAAGAGCTCCCTGGGAGTTTTTCAACTGTTGGATTTTTCTCATTTTTTAAAGTTTCCTTTTGTACTCAAAGTAAAACAAAAATGATCTCTCTATTCTTGTCATTTTGTTCGGGGTACATTATCTCAACACATGCATTGAAGACCTGTGAGCGAGTTCCACCTTTTGGATTGTCTGTCATTTGAATGAAGAATGTGGTTTATGTTCATTAAGGACCACTGCAGAGGCAATGTGCAGCTAATCATTTCTTACATTTTTTATCTAGACCAGTGGAGTAATGATCAAACATTAAGTAAAGTGACCTATTTGAATGCAAAACAGGCTATACATAAAATGGTTTTAAAATGAAAAGAAAACCTAATCTTATGACATTTTAAGATTATTGAGAAAAGTATATTATTGCTTTTCTAAAGCAATAATATTGCTTTGGAAAATAAAGTGAATCTGAGTGTTTGAAAGCAGATGAGTATGTCAGGAATTGTGACAATATCTATCACTTCATGGATTGTTGTGATGTCTGAAAACAAGGATAGAATTTTTAAAAAAATTTTACTTCAAGTTCTGCGATACATATGCAGAACTTGCAGGCTTGTTACATAGGTATACATGTGCCATGGTGGTTTGTTGCACTTATCAACCCATCATCTAGGTTTTAAGCCCTGCATGCATTAGGTATTTGTCCTAATACTCTCCCTCCCCTTGTCCCCCACCCCCTGATAGTCCCTGATATCTGATGTGCCCCTCCTTGTGTCCATGTGTTCTCATTATTCAATTCCTACTTAGGAGAGAGAACATGTGGTGGTTGGTTTTCTGTTCTTATGTTAGTTTGCTGAGAATGATGGTTTCTAGCTTCACCCATGCCCCTGCAAAGGACATGAACCCATTCTTTTTTATGGCTGCATAGTATTCCATGGTGTATATGTGCCAGATTTTCTTTATGTAGTCTATCTTTGATGGGCATTTGTGTTGGTTCTAAGTGTTTGCTATTGTAGATCATGCTGCAATAAATGTATGTGTTCATGTGTCTTTATAGGAGAACAATTTATAATCCTTTGGGTATATACCCAGTAATGGAATAGAAGACATTTATGCAGCCAACAAACATACGAAAAAAAGCTCATCATCACTGGTCTTCAGAGAAAGGCAAATCGAAACCACAATGAGATACCATCTCATGCCAGTTAGGATGGTGATCATTAAAAAGTCAGGAAACAACAGATGCTGGAGAGGCTGTGGAAAAATAGGAATGCTTTTACATTGTTGGTGGGAGTGTAAATTAGTTCACACATTAGGGAAGACAGTGTGGCGATTCCTCAAGGACTTAGAAGATAGAATTTTTTAAAATGGTATTCTATCATATAAACCTATGTGCTTCCCAAAGAGGTCTTCAAAGTGTTTTAGGTCCCTTGGAAGTTTTTGATATTTTACATTTCTCATTTTCTTTTTATATAATTATGTCTCCAAAATGACTCCTCTTTTGGCAATAAACTTTGACGAGTGGAAGAAGTCTAGCAGCACCTGGATTCTAGGTCTAAGTTTCCACTTTTAATTTAAATACTTGTCTAACACCCTGGAACTTTCCAGTGAAATTCCATCCTAGTGTATCAGAAAAGTCCTCTTTAATCTAGGTGTAGGGGGCAGTATAGACATTCACCTTTAAATTAATTGATTGAATGTTCACTGGCAGATTTGCCACCCCAGACCCACAGAGGGGATTATCGGAGCTGGCAATCTTTTAAAATAGCCATGTCCACATGGAAGTGGCAGTAACACAGTAGCCTCTGTGCTCTGTCATTGCAACCCAGGCCAATGTGAGTCACTCACTGTGAGCCAGGAAAAAACCATAAGTTATTATAAAGGGGCAAAATCTACTTTGACATACTTTTAAGAAATCTTGTGCCTTGGAGCTGAGAGAATGGGAGATTTTAAAAAGGACATCTGACATGCTGAACTAGACTGTGACCTGGAGCTTGCCTCATCTCCCCAGGGCCATCTCCCACCCCCCTCCACCTTGCACATTCTTTCCCAAAATGGGATGGCTCCCAGAACTCCAAACACGCGGCACTCTTACACCTCCTGGCCTTTGCACAGCCTGTACCCTTTGCCTATATGCTACCTCTCTACCAGCCCCCATTGAGAGCCTATGCATCCTTGAAATTAAGTTCTTATTTCATGTCCTCTGAGATGCCTTCCTGGACCCTCCTTTGGCAGCTCCCCTAGATCCCAAGAACTACCTCCTTACCCCTACTGATTCTTGAACTGTATCAACTTATTCCCAAAGGTCTGTCATCAAACTGTATTCACTGATTCCCAAAGGCCTGTTAATGTTTCTGTTGCCCGTTGAGAGTTGCACCTTATTCAACTCTACTTCATTGATGCCAGTGCAGTAGTGGAAGTAGTGGAAGGTGTTGAATGATGAATGATTGGAGGATGGATGGATGAATGGATGGATGGATGGATGGACAGATGGATGGATGGGATGGGATAAATGGTTAGATGGATGCATGGGTAGATGAATGAATGGATAAAGGGATGAATTAAAAAACAAAAACAAAAACAAAAACAAAAAAGACAAAAGGAAACTCTGAGTCAGGGATCATTTGGAATTACAAGATGAAACCTGAACTAAAGCTAGGACCATCTGTGATGAGATCTGGGAAGTTATTTGTGAGAAAGGAATGTGGATACTCAGGATTCATATCTTTATCATATAAATAATGAACAGTCGTGCATCGGAACTGCCCCATAGATGATGCCAAAAGTAACTGCTGAGCAAACTCATTATAGCTCTGATTCTTAAAAAAAAATTTTTTTTTTGAGGTGGTGTTTCACTCTTATTGCCCAGGCTGGAGTGCAATGGCGTGATCTCGGCTCACTGCAACCTCCACCTCCTGAGTTCAAGTGATTCTCCTGCCTCAGCCTCCTAAGTAGCTGGGACTACAGGCATGTGCCACCATGCCCAGCTAATTTTTTTGTATTTTTAGTAGAGATGAGGTTTCACCATGTTAGCCAGGATGGTCTTGATCTCCTGCCCTCGTGATCCACCTGCCTCAAACTCCCAAAGTACTGGGATTACAGGCATGAGCCACTGCACCCAGCTGATTCTTTTTAATTTCCAAAGCCCTAAATTAAAGAAGTCCCTTCGTGAGTGGATAAAACTTGGTTCTCACATCTTACACTTTTGTATGAGCTAGATTTACCTGTTGCATAAGTTTACAATGTGAACACCTAAGCCCCACCCCCAGAGATTCTGAAGTCAGTCTAGGGCAGGCTTTGGGATTTGTGGAGACGTTAAAAGTGCAACTTCTGGCTCTGCCACATCTGTGCTATACGACCTTAGGCAGTTTCCTTAATTTTTCGTCTCGTAAGAGAACGCTAGTACTTCTTCACAGAATTGTGATGAGTTAATATAGTGGTAACAAGAGTTCAGCACATGCAGATGCTCAGTAATGTTACTTGCAATCATTGCCATCATCGTCACCATCATCATCATCAGTGACATCTGTGGTTTTTAATCCTGGCTGCATAATAAAATCACCTGGGAAATTTACAAATAGATCCTGATACAGTTAGTCTGGAGCAGCTCTTGGGTAAGGGTATAATTTTCAAGCATCCCATCTTTAAAAGTCTGATGTGCAGTCACAGCTGAGACCCAGTAGGCTCTCTATCTGTGCTTCTCAAACTTGAATTGCACACAGATCACCAGGGCAGTTTGTAAAAATGCAGATTCTGATTCAGAAGGTCTCAGGGTGCTGATAATCTGCATTTCAAACAAGCTCCAGGTAATGCTGCTGCTGCTGCTGTCACACACCACAGTATGAGTCATCAGGCTTTAGAACTGCAACCCAAAACATGATCGGGGGCTTGGTATCAACATAGTGACCAATTGTGATGGATGCCACATGGTTCCTGGTTACACCCAGGCCTGTCACAGACTGTCATATGCCTTCCTTCTGGAATTCCCCCGGCTTCTCTAATGTTTCAGGGAGGAGAGGCAGGCAGGCAAGTTGTCTTGGGCTTCTCTGATAAGATATGTCAAGTGTACATGCATTACCCTCCCTACTGTCTGGGAGTCCTCTCAGAAAGCATTTAAGCACATGCTACGCACTGAGCACTTAGCTCTTTAGATTGTGGAGCTCAGGGTCATCATTTTGCCCATAAAAGGGCCATTTGTGTAGGTCAAACTGCCGCGTCAATGACCTTGCCCAGTGGGAATAGTATTGTCACCCCTGTTTTGGGCACAAATGATTTGAGTGTTTTCCAAACACCATTAAATGCCAAAGTCCCTGACCCTCAATGTGGTTCAGGTGTAGGGACTCAGAGGCCCACAGCTAGACTGGGCAAGGGGGGGGTGGAAGATTAAAATGAGAGTGACTGACAAGGGTAGTCTATTAATTCTCAAACATTGGCTTTGCATGTTCTTGCAGGCTCATTGCGATTGCCTCAAAGCAAAGGCCCTCACTGCCTGGTTGTGCATCATGACATTCACAGCATCATGAAATCGCCCTTAAGGCAAAGCTGACAGCATCTTTATTTACTGTGCATGGATTTCATGTTAGCCTCATCATCCTTTTGCTACATGTTGATAAGGCAGAAATAGTGAGTCATTTAAATAGCTGATTACAAAGACTCTGATGCAGTAAATCTACCCTCTAGGTTTTCATTTCATAAAGAATCTGTGCATTATTTATCATCCTCATCAGCAGAATAATAAAAGCCAACACAGACCTTCTCATGAACCCCATAAGGTAGATATTATTATCTTCAGTTTACCCAGGATAACATTGAGGCAAAGAGAAGTTAAGTACCTTGCCCAGGGCTCCCCCCAACTAATAAATACAGAGCTGGTATTGAAACTGGAGCCTTGCAGTGCCAATACCCTTAGCCACTGCCCCCAACTCCTTTTGTGAGAATGCTGCTGACTGGCATTTATGAGAGTCCTTAGTACCTGCCAGGCACTGTGCCAGGGGATTTACATGGATTATCTACTTTTACCCTTAAAACACCAATATGAGTTAGACACTATTAATTTCGTTTTCTGATTGAGATAGCTGATGTGAGAGAAATGCAGCGATTTCCTCAAGTTTAAACTCACCTTGGAAGCTTCAGAGCTGTGATTAGAACCTGAGGGGTCCATTTCCCCTTGCTCATGTGTTCTGGGCCCTCCTCTGCTGACTCTGGATTTTTGTCCCCTCCTACTGCCCCTCCAGTCCCAGAGTGAAGGTCTCCTGGCTCTGTCCAAACATTAGTTCCAGCAGGGCTGCCCCACTGGCCTGTGCCCACCCTAATACCACTTCCTCAGAGTCCCTTTTGCCATTGAAGATGATGTATGCACAAGTTCCAGGGATTAGGGTGTGGGCATCTTTGGGGGTTGTTGCTCTGTCTACTTCTATGACACCATTCTGTGGGTCTCTCCCTTGAATCTTGTCAGATCTTGCTGGTTTCCCTGCTCTTGTCTTCTTTCCCGCCTCATCCCAGACAGTCGGAGTGACTTTTTAAAATGTAAATACGTCACTTTGCAGTTTGCTTACCCCTCCAAAGGCTGAGATCTGTTGGGATCACTCTCTGGTCTCCTCCTGTTGTACCCCTCCCCTTGCTCCCTCTCTAGCAAGACTCCATCACTGGCTCCATTCAGGGTTCTCAGATTGTCACTTCCTCCTCCCATACCTAAACAATTACCCCAATGCCACTCTCTCTCCTTAGTGTTGGCTTGCTTCAGAGCATGCCGAGGTTACAGTGTGCACTGCTCTACTCTTAATATCTTTCTCCCTTCCCTGGATTCTCTAGCACATAGGACAATGCCTGGTTCAAAGTGTGGGCCAATACATGTGGCAAGATGGAAGGAGGGAAGGAGGGATGGAAGGAAAAGAGGGAGACAGGGAGAAAAGGAAGGAGAAAGGAAGGAGGAATGGAGCAAAGGCAGGCAGTAAGAAAGAAAGGAAGGAAAGAAAAAGAGTAAAGGAAGGAAGGAGGAAGGGAGGAAGAGAGGGAAGACAGGCAGGAAGAAAGGTAAGAGAGGAAGGAAAAAAGAAAGAAAAGGAAGGAAAGAAGAGAAGGAGGGAGGAAGGGAGGGAGGGAGAAAGGAAGGTAGGAGGGCAGGAAGGAGTAAAGCAGGCAGGTGGGAAGAAAGGAGGGAGAAGAAAGGAAGGAAGGAGAAAATGTTGGGAGAAATGAGCTCAGTCGACTGTCCTTTCAATGTTTGTTATCTGAGGCCTTATTCCTTAGAGAGGGTGATATTCCAAGTACTTAAAAAAAAGTTTTCCTTTTATCTCTTTCAAATGCATATTTTTATTGATACATAATATTTGTACATGTTTATGGGGTATATGTGATATTTTGTTACATGCATAAAATGTGTAATGATTAAGTTAGGATATGTGGGGTATCCAGCACCTCAAGCTTTTGTGATTTTTATGTGTTGGGAGCATTTCAAGTTCTCTCTTTTAGCTATTTTGAAATATACAATTTTTTAAATAATACAGCTAAATATTGCTGATGCTTAAATAGTTCCACATAGTCAAGTACTCCAAACAATAAGCTTATCACCTGATATTATTACATCTGCCACTTAGAAGCTGTGTGACTGGAAGCTAGCGCTCTGTGCCTCAGTTTCCTCATCTGTAAAATAGGGATAATAATAGTGCTCAAAGGCTTCCTCATAGGCTGATAGGAGGATTACATTAGTTAATATATATAAAGCACTTTGAATGAATTTGGTAATATAGTCAGCACCACGAAAGTGTTTATTAAATTTAAAAATAGTCCAGGCATGGTGGCTCACGCCTGTAATCCCACCACTTCAGGAGGCTGAGTTGGGAGGATACCTTGCACCTAGGAGTGTGAGACCAGCCTGGGTAACACAGTGAGACCCCGTCACTATTTATAAAAAATAAATAAATTTAAAAACAACTTAAATTCAAGACTATTCTCTCAATCCTCAACTCATACCTTTATTTAATTTAAAAAGACTGTTGGAAATTTTCAAGTTTTTACTTGCGTTGGTTTGTTTCTGCCTTATCAGAACTCATAGAAATACTAGTTTTTACTTCTATGAAAGTAAAATGGCAAAAATGTATCTTTGCCCATTTTTTTTTCCACCAGTGGTCATATTCTTACCAAATAAACGTTTTCTCTGTGGGCTGGGGCTGTTACAATGTTTTTTAAATTGCAGGATTATCAAGTTTAGGGTTTTATTGGCTCAGAGGGCAAGTGTGAAATCTTGAGTCTGTCTGGTGCTGGGGTCTGAAACCTGATGCCCAAATGTGTCGCTTGCTTCATTAGGTCACCACCTTGGAAGGGCTGCTTCCTCCTTATTAATGAAAAGCCTGCTCCATTTGTTTTGGCTTGCACCAACCTAACAGTGTCTTTAAATCAGCGACAGACTGTTATCCTTGGAAACCACAGAGTCCAATAGTTTTGGATCAAGCTCAGATGCTGGCTGGAACTTCCAAACTGGAAGTAAAATGACTTCACCCAACAGTGGTGGGGGGTGTGGAGAAGCCAGGCAGGCCTTCAGAAAGTGGATTTTGAGTATTGGAGGATATTTGTGAAGGTGCCTGGTGAGGTGGACCTAACCCTGTTTGAGGGTGATGTATACAAACCGTTTTCTTATTCTGTTTCAACACTGTGCTATGTTTTATTTCAATGAGTTTGCAACTTGGGGTCCTGAAATCGATTTTCATTTTTGTTTCCACCTAGAATAGAAAGCAGTTTCACGCTTATCCTGGGAGGCAAGAATAGATTGAAAGGATAACTACTGTATGTAGATGCAGGAGAGGCACCTTTTGGGGGAGATTGGGTGAAGACTCTTCTCCCTAGAAGAACTAAAGGCTGGGTAGAATGGAGTCAGAGGAAGCTTTGGGTGGGAGAAAGACAGTGGTGGTAACCCAAGCCCAGAGAGGAGATTCACTGTCATTTGTGCCTTTTCTCTGCCATCAACTGCGAGCAGAAACTAGGGAAGGGCAGCTGTCAGAGCTCAGGCAGCTCTCAGATCTCAGACAGCCAATGGTTGGCTAGGTTGGAGGGGCTCTCGGGCTGGGCAGGAGTTGCCCAGACTTCCTGTGCTCTTTCATTCTTACCCAAAGGGAGATTCCTGGGTCTTTGGAGATAAACCCACTTTCTTTTGTTCTTCTCAGTTGCTCTGGTATTCTAAGAACCAGAGGATACTTTTTTTTTTTTTAAATCAGTAGTCTATGAGCCTTCTAGGAATGTTCTTGGAAGAACTCAAGGAATTCCTGAAACCCCAGAAACTATGCATAAAATGCTATATGCATGCACCCTGCTCTGAGAAGGAGTCCATAGTTCTTACCAGATTCTCAAAAGGATTATGTGAATTCTTCTCCCCTAAAGCTTAGAATCACTGTTCTAGATGGTAGCAAAAACCCCACACTAGTACACTTTACACCTCTGTCTTTCATCTTTCATAATAAATGCAGAATTTGGCATAGTCAAAATGTTACAAAAAGATTTGAACAGCATCAAAAGACCCTGGATTGCAAATTTTACAGGTAAGAGGCAATGACCAGGTTAGCAACCAGTCAAGAATATTCATGAGCAAATGCTGGTCTAGTCCGAAGGGCCATCTTGGGTACACTTGGGCACAACTGGTAGTGGACTGAACAAGCCACTCAGGAGTTTTTACTGGAACACAGGCATGTAGAAACACATCCAGAGGGATATAGGTGTCAACGGATAAATAAGATTATGCTCATACTTAGAAAATAGAATTCATTGAGCATCTGTAATATGCTAGGAGCTTTATATACATTATCTCATTTGATTGTCACAAAAACCTTATGAAATGGAATGAATACTATTTTCTTTCCCATTTTACAGACAGAATAACTTAAGCTCAGAGAAGTCAAGTAAATTTCTCAAGGTCATTAAGTGTTAAGAACTGGAAGATAAGGTCAGGTTTGTCCAATCTATGCTTCCTACCAACTTAAGTAGCTTCATCACATGCAAACAATGATCATGGTGGCTTATGGGACACCAATTAATCTGACAAGAGCTCCTTTGAGGCTATGACTTTATAATTTTTAGAATTTACTGAAAGAGTGACAAGTTGAGCATTCAATTTGCAAGTCACGCTATGTTTGGAATTAGGAGGGATAACCACTTTTCCTTCCCAAAGGGACTGACAGGCATACCCAGAGGGGGTGGGATTTCTGGAACTCTGTGAAGTTAACAAGAAGAGACTTGGAAAGTTATAAGAAGGAGGGGGAGGCTGCATTCCAAGCATAGCTCATGGTATGAGAAAGCACCAAATTTGGAATGGGACGAACAGATGAAGAAGGTGTCAAGTTCTCTGGGGAGGAGTAGAGGGCACTAGATGCCAGATACAGGGTAAAGCTCTGGCAAGATGCTGTGGTGACTTATCTGAGCCTAAAACAAAGGAGAACCATCCTAGAATCCTAAAAATTTCTCTGTCCCCAAATCAATGAAGGGAAGTTTTATGATGGACAGAGTCCTAGATGGAAATTGACTGCCTGTTCTACAGGAAGATCTTCGATTCTAACAGAGAACTCTCTGATCACAAGAAAAGCTATCTCAATTTCAATGACTCATCCACTGGCAGCAGATAGTATAAGAAGGGCTCACGTTGGGGTGAGTGAGAAGTAAGGAATTAGAGGAGGAAAGATGGTAACTGAGTAAGAAGAAAGGAAATCATGACGGACCAACAGGAGGCACCTGAGTCGCAGCCCGGGGAGCATTAATGATCCTACCTCCAGTTATAGGGGCACAGTACTTAATCCAACCCAGAAGGTGGAGTGCAACAACCTCCCTCTCCTCCAATCCCACCCCAGAGGCATTATTCCAGCAGATAAACAACTGGCATGACACCTCAATAGAAAGCAAGATCAGCTTTGCAGCAGAAGTGGCCCTGCCAGCTGCCCTTCTTCTTTCCAAGGAGACAGACACTGTTTTCCTTGGGGATGCCCAGAGAGCTGCGGAGTCTTTATTTTCTGAAGGGTTGGGCCGGATTTCGGAAGCTCATGGGAGTTATGGAACTGCTTTCTCTAATTTACAAAAGCTAAAGTCTTGTTCTTGCTCTTTCCCTTCTCAAAAGCAAAGGGCGCAGATGCTCCTGTGGAAGCACCTTCCCTTGTCAAGTCTGCACAGGGCCCTCACAGAGCCTCTGGAGTGGCTGCCTTCCATGTGCTGGCTCCCACCGTCTTCTTCCAGGGAACTCCACAAGGCTCCTGGCTCCCAGTCAAGCAGCCGCCTTTGTGTCTGCTCTTTTTCCACCCCCACCTCCCCAAGTATGCCTTCTCCTCTAGTGGGATAAATTTAGCTCTGAATGAATGCAGAAAGAAGAACACATTAAAGTAAACACAGACCAAACAGCATTCAAATATAGGTTTGGCACACACACACAACTGACAAAAGATCCAAGTTTTTCTGTTTCCTTCTCTTCTGCTTATCTTTCTTTCTCCCATCTCATCCTCAGACTGCTACACCCTTCTCTGCACGTATTTAAGCTAATTAAATAAGTAGATCAGATGCAGGGCTGTTGGTCTTCAGACCCCCATAAACGAGAAATCACTGGAGAGACTGAGAAACATCATGGAGTGAATGAGAGCCCCAGGTGGTGCTGGCATTTTTATTTACTGGCTTGATTATCTTAGAAACCCATCCAAAACCTTGGAAGCATATTCTATCTTATGTGTTAGCACAGCCTTTTCTCTCAGTTCACTGAGGCTGCAGTGGTTACAGAATGTTGCAATGTATATATATATATATATATATTTTTTGAGATATGGTTTTCATTCTGGCATCCAGGCTGGAGTGCAGTGGCGTGATCACAACTCACTGCAGCCTCAACCTTCTGGGCTTAAGTGATCCTCCTGCCTCAGCCTCCTGAGTAGGTGGGACTACAACCCTGTGCTGCCATGCCTGGCTAATTTAAATTTTTTTTGTAGATATGGGGTCTTGCTATGGTGCCTAGGCTGGTCTTGAATTCCTGGCCTCAAGCTATCCTCCCACTTCAGCCTCCCAGAGTGCTGGGATTGCAGGCATGAGGCACCACACCCGGCCTGCAAAGTCTTCTAAACATCTTCCCACCAATCAATCAGCATGTCCCTAAGCCCCAATTTTGAAATATTTTATTTCACTGTAATTCTTCACTCTAAAGAGTGTTTGCAGTTCTCAAAGCACTTTCTCATTCATAAACTTTAATCTTATAAGAATCTTGTGGGGATCGTTAGCTATCCCTGTTCCCAATTTACAAATGGAAAATCTATTCCCGTATTACAAATGGAGAACCTCAGTTCAGAGCAGGCAAGTGACTTGTATGAAGTCACACAGTAAGTGGCAGAGTTAGGATTAGGACCTAGGATTGATATTTTGTCTTATGTTCATTCCACTCTACCATGAGCTGCTTTGGGGAAAGGCAGTTTGTCCAGGAGGCCCTGGCTGGGAGGGTTGCACATTAGTAATGAGCAATTTTTGAGACTGGCTGGCTACTTCTCAGTGAGACAGGCTCAGAGGGAGTCAGGATCCATTTTGCCAATATATGGAGGGTGGGCAAGGGGTGGGCAGGCAGTTGAGACCTCTGTCATTACCAAAGGAGTCAGGCAGGCACAGCATCCGTAGGTGGTGGGTGCTGAAGCTAGGCTTTCCAAGTTTCATTATTCATTGCCCAGCCAGCAGGGTGGACAGGATTTAGTGGGCAGGCCACTATCCCTCCACTGCCAACCCCGCAGGAAATTTCTCTCTTGTCAGCAGTGCTGACTTGCAGAATGTACACAGCATTATTGAAACATGGTTAACAATGAAAGTGTTGATGGTCACACTACAGAAAAGGATTCCAAGCTGACGGGGCACATCGTGGTCATTGTGCTAAGGTAAACTAGACTGGTCCCTAAGCTCTCTGGGAAGCCAATGACCTGACTGTGTCTACTGGCATCAGATAACCAGGCTGGGGTAGAACCTGGCCTTCTCAAAGGCTTTCTAGGTTGTAGCTAATTTATAACCAAACCTAGAATTGCTTCTACCACAGAGCACCTTCAATATGTAGGCATGAAGCTTTGTTCCTAACACTCAAAAATTAAGCTGTTCTTTCCATATTTTCCTAGGACTTAATCTATCTCCTCTTAAATTTAAAAAAAAATTCCTTCTTATTTATAATTGTTAGATTGACCCACTCTAAAAGATAAGACTGCAGATGTCTAAGAATCATTAAAAGCAGAGTCTAGTAAAGATGTTTCTAGATAATAAATGACATGGGACAGAATCCTCTTTTTTAAAAGATGGAAAATGAGAAGTACCTTGTAATGGAAAGAATTTTTAGAATACTGATAGCTCACCTCTTTTTAAAAAATGTCTACATAAAAGGATGTATAAAATCAAGTCATTCACTTAACTTGGTCTATGGTATTTTTAATGAAGCAATAGCTGGATTGAGTGATTGAGACCTACCATTTCCAGAGCACCTACCGTGGCCAATCACAAGCCTTTTGTGTCTGTTATCCTTATTTATTACAACATCTCTATGAGAGGACTGAGATTCCAAGTCATCCTTAGAGTTCATGTCTTTTCTGTGTCATATCTACCTCCTACTTCCTAATCCCACTTTTCAAAACTTTTATCATTAACAAGACTGCTACTCAGGACCAACATCTGAATAACACAGTGTTTAAACTCATCAGATATGACAACCCAGTGAGACTGGACATCACATATTTTCATTTCCATCTTAATCAAAGGAAACTGTGATTCTGATCTATTATGTGATTTGTCCAACGTATCACAGCAAAGTAAACGTAGAATGTCCTCTAACCATTTGGCTCTGATTAATTCCCATACACTCTCCTTACCCACCCAGTTTCTTCTAGGGACTCATGTTGATCAACTGTCATTGCCAAAGCTAACCAAGAGAAAAGGAAGCCATCACGGTGAAATACTAATACTCATTTCCAGCCAGATTTCCAATTGCTCATTTTCAATCTGCTATGTAAAGACCTTAGTCAATGTATATCTTAAGCAGCATCCAGCCTAGTTTATTTTTCACACTGGTGCTGTTTCTGACTTCTTTCTCTGTCTTCTTGCTCCATGGGGACTCCCTATATGAATCTATCATTTGGATCCCATGGAGAAAAATAGCATATACTTGAAATCCCATCAACTTTCCCAAAGAGCTAACAACCACAGGAGCCAAGAAGACCATAGGCAACGTTCTTCTTTTGATTCTGTGCAGCTATCACATATGTTTTAAATGACTACTTTTTCAAAGGATCCCAGGCAAAAGAGAACTAATACAAATATAAACATGCGAGGGGATCCTGGAATTCCTTTCAAAATTCCTTTTGTCAAAGAGAAGCTTCAGGTTCCTGGGAAATGTCACACTCTTAGCTCCTGCTCAAGTCATTTCCCTTGTGGGATACAGAGCTCTTGCTTTCCCCACAAGTGAATTGGCTGTAATCATTTGTGATTCTCAAAGGACTCATGTTCTAAAATAGATTCTGAAATTTTTATTAACAAAACATCTATTTTGCATATCTAGCATTCTGTATCCTTTTTTTAAATAATGCTTTGCAATGAAGCATTATCATAAAAACCATTAAACTGTACAGACGGTGCTTATGCAACACAATTTAATGTCTCAGCAAGAACTAGTGATTTGTTACATACATTATACATCATCGTGATGTATATTTCCGGATTTTAAATGTTTCGAGGGCAAATAGTCACCAATATGGTTGTGGCACTAGACTATGAATTTTTTTCTTAATATCGGGCCATGGCCTAATGTCTAATATAAAATAATTATGCAGTATAGGTTTATTAAAGAAATGGCATAGTTTGGGTTATAAATGTCTGTGTTCATAATGGGTTCAAAGATTTTAAAATACGAAAATTTAGAGAGTTGAAAGGAGAAGTGCTGGAAGAGGAGGAAAGATTTTCCCTCTGCTCCTGAGCCAACCATCAGGCATTTATTTCATGTACCTTGCTGTTTCACTTAGGTTCTTGGTCCCAAGAAACAGAAGTAGATTCTAGTTGATAGGAGCAGAAAAATAATGAAATGAAATTGTATTAGATCATAGAAAAGATGGGACGTCCAAAGAAAGATGCTTGGGCAATGGGTACAACCAAAGGTGAGCTACTAGCCTAAAGGAATTCTTAAAATGCTGTGTTTCTAAAATTCTTGGCAGGTGCACATGCCTGACTGAGCCCAGATTGCATGCCATGCCATGGCTTCAGGGGGATCTGCGGAACAAGTATCTGATACCTCTCAGCTTCTACAACAGGATGTGGCTCTGTCCCTCACTATGGCTTGTAATATGGGAATTTCCCAAAGACGGGAAAGAGTTTACAAGTTGGCCAGTCCCCCCACCCCTGCAAAAAAAATGTATATATGAACGAGTCTGTTACACTTCCTACCTGGCCAAAAGCATTTTGAATTTCCTCTCTTCTTTGGCTTTTGGCCATACCTGCTTTGATAATCCTCAACACTGAATAAACACAACCTTGTTTTTATTGTGGGTCTCCGGGCAGTTAAAAACCACTTAGGAAGTACACACAATTGGTCATGAGTCTTTAGTCTATTCCTAGGAAATTAAATTAGTACAAAGGTTCTAAACCCATCTCTAACCCCCACCTCACCCCGTAGAAATTTAATTCTGTACAGGTCTTCAGGAGATTCTGATACACATTTCTGGTTGGGAACCATGTTTTAGTCTTTCTCATCTCCCACAGATTCTTTACAAACCATTTCTATTTTTCTGAAGCCCCAACCACAGGCCATCAGTCTTAATCAATGACCCTTTGTTCAACTGGGAAAACCAGGCCATCTGATGCAAACTCGCTTAACCTCTCTCTAGAGACTTCAACTCAAACTTTCTTCTTGTCTTTATCCATTTCATCCTCCTGCCCTGCTTCGTTCTTTCTTCTTCCCAAAGCTAAGTGGCTAATGTGATACTCATCTAGATGTCCTCTCAACTAATCAGAGACTGTGCCTAATATTCACCTTCTTTTTGACTGTGTCTTTGGCCTCATTTCCCTGTTGTCTAATTTGCCTTGACCCCCAAACATCCAAGTCTTGCCTGACCTAAAAACCCTCTCAACTAGACCCTGCCTCCCATAGGCCATGTTCCTGTTCTCCACCTTCATCTTTCACATCTGAAGAGCTGAAAGAAGCAGTCTGTACTCATGGATGCTTCTCTCCGACCTCTCACTCGTCCCTCAACTCTTTTTGTTTGTTTTATTTTCAACATTCACTTGGTAGCAGTCATTCCTCAACTCTTGTAAGTGCTTCCAATCTCACCTTCCAGACACAAGTCACTCGTGGCCTCCTGACAGCCATCCAGTGGCCTCTTCTTTATCTGCATCTCCCACGACCTTTCAGAAGCATATGGCCCTGTTGAAAACCTCTTTCCTTCTTGGTGGCTTTTGGTGCAAATCCCTCTGGATTTTTCCTTCTACTTCTCAGATGATGCTTTACCAGTCTTCCTTTCTGGGCTCTCTCCTCTTCTTGCTCTGTTTTCTCATCGAGGCTGTTCTCATTTCTTTAGTTGTAATTGCAAAGTAGATGACATTCAGTTGTGTGTCCCCAACCCTAAGTCTTCTATTCAGAGTTCAGATCTTTCCAACTGATCACTTACAAAGGGTGCCCAGGCCCTTTTCCTTCTCCACCTTTCCATCCCATCACTTCTTTTAAAAATTTATTGCAGTTAAATATACAAAACTTAAAATTTACCATTTTCACCACTTTTAAGCATATGGCTTGATGACAGTAAGTACATTCTCATTGTTGTGCTCAATCATATCTTTTGAATATCTAAATAGCTGGGAGTAGAAGGACCATTTCTGGTTCATTTCTGGTTTATTCCTGGGGCCTGCCCATATCACTGGCCAACCTGGCACTTAGTGGTTAAGAGCATGGGCTCTGGTGAGTGTGATCTGAGTTTAAATCTCAGCTCTAAAGCTGTAGCTGAGCTGTTCAACCTCTCTGGTCTCATTTTCTTCATCTTGGTATTCTCTACAAGGTAAGGAATGAGCTGTTATTGCTTCAGCAGAGTGAAGCAATAACAGCTTTGTTTATTTGTAAGCAAACCCTCTTTAAATAACTTGTCCTGCTGGGGCTTGTGCTGGAAATGAAGAAAAAAATGATGCATTTGAAGAAAGAGATGGGTCTCAGCCAGAACGTAGAAGTTTCTGATATATTGGAGTGGGATGTAGAATCTGGCACTGGCTTGGATTTATGAAACAAACAGCTCCACCTACACTTGTTATGAAAAAGATGGGAAAACAATCCATCAGTAAACGATTTTGGTGAGTGCTTCTATCTTTGGTCAGAGGAGTAATTGTTCATCAGTGACAGGTGAACCTCTGTGAAAATTGAAAGGGCAATTTAGTTGAAATGGAAGAATTTACTCAGGAAACAGGTGATTTTGGAAAATTTGATGTGCATATCTCTCTCTTTCTTTCTCTCTTTCCTTCTTTCTTTCCTTCCTTCTTTCTCTCTCTCTCTCTCTCTCTTTCTCTCTCTCTCTCTTTCTCTCTTTCTTTCTGACAGCGTTTTGCTCTTATTGCCCAGGCTGGAGTACAGTGGTGCAATCTCAGCTCACTGCAACCTCCGCCTCCCGGGCTCAAGTGATTCTCCTGCCTCAGCCTCCTGAGTAGCTAGGATTATAGGTGCCCACCACCATGCCTGGCTAATTTTTTGTACTTTTAGTAGAGACAGGGTTTCACCATGTTGGCCAGGCTAGTCTCGAACTCCTGACCTTCGGTGATCCACTCACCTTGACCTCCCAAAGTGCTGGGATTACAGGTGCGAGCTACTGCACCTGGCCTGATGTGTATATCTTTTAATACGCTTTTAAATCCTGCATTTAGAATCATTGTGGATGTAGAGGCCAAATCAGTGTTTATTTCATTTCATGAAGAAAAGTTTGCCTATGAATGTTGGGAATTCTAGCAAGTCCCGCCTTAATGTTAAGAGGCATTTTGTTTGTCTTTGGCATTGATCTCCTTTTAGACTGGGCCTGATCCACTTCTCACATCCAGTCCAGGACCTGTCACAAAAGACTCACTTTAGTATCACATGGTATCCTGTTTTAGTAAAGAATAGGTGAAGTATTTTAGCGAGTAGCTCCTACTTTTCCTTTCAGATGCAGTGAACAGAAGACCCTGAAAGGATTTCAATCCAGAATGTCACAGGATAAAAAGAGCAGATGTATGTGACGCCCTTTACAAAGCACCTTTGCATACTTTTTCTCATTCATCTCTAATGACACCTGCGTGAGGTAACCCTTGCGATCCTGCATTTTTTTCAGATGAGGAAACTGAGGTTCATAGCGGTTAAGCAAGTTGCCCGAGATTTCACAGCTAATAAAATGTGAAACCTAGCCTAGCACCCAGGACTACAAACTCCTGGCTTCTTTTAAGGCCACATTTCCCCCTCACCAGAATGGTGACTGCTCTGGAGATATACTCTACCCTCGGCCGACTTGATGTTGAGGACTCGGTCATCTTAAGCATGTGGGCCACATGGGCAAGGCAGCCCTTCTCAATTGTAAATGTCCCCACATGGAGCCCAGGCGTCTGGCGTGAGCTAGAAGGCGCCCTGAACACTCGGTGGCCTTAGCCACCACGTAACGGCACGTGCTTGGGTCCCACATTCGGTCAGACGCCCCTCTCTACTGGCATCTGCGCCGTGGAGGCGCCACTGCGCTCTACCTCCGCCCCAGCAAGCGCGTGTCCACCCGGACGTGCCACGCCAGCCGTGCGCCCCAGCAGCTCGCCGTGCGCCCCTGCCCCAGGGGCCCACTCGCTCGCGCGCCGTCGGTTTGCGCCTGGGAGACCCGCAGCAGCGATCGCCCGGAGCCGCCCTGGACCGCGGCCTCGGGTCCCCCACACTCCAGGGGCGGAGCAAGGAGCCGAGACGTCAGGGCCGAGAACGAGCGCGGGGCGAGCGCGCCCTCTCG
This sequence comes from Cacajao melanocephalus, assembly GCA_963573385.1. NCBI lineage: Eukaryota > Metazoa > Chordata > Mammalia > Primates > Pitheciidae > Cacajao > Cacajao melanocephalus. The sequence continues at coordinate 21,291 of CAUYLG010059921.1, forward strand.
GCGGCTGCCCGCGTCCCACGTCCTCTGCTGGCGCGGGCGGCGGCGACTGGAAGATGCAGTGAGCGGCGGCGCTGGGGCGCAGCCAGGCGGCCGGGCGGGCGGAGGCCAGAGGCTGAGCCCGGGAGAGCCCGCCGTGCGCAGAGCTCTGCCCGCCGCCCCCAGAGCGGACCCCCAGCCGCCCCTCGGCGTTCCCCTGGGTTCTAGCAAAGCTCCTCGGGGTGCCCATCAGTTTCCTTGGGTGACTACAGCGTGTGTTTTGTTTTTCTTTCCTCTTTCCCCTGCCTGTGTGCCCTTCTCCAGGATGGCAGAGGCGGAATTGCACAAGGAGAGGCTGCAAGCCATAGCAGTAAGTCCACTTTCATTTTATTTTTTTGCTCTATTGTCTGGGATGGAAGGGGACCCAGAGGGTTTGGGGGAGAGTGGCATGACAGCACAGTAGCCGCGGGGCATGTGTTTCGGGGACTAAAACTCTGTCAGGGCTCAGCTAGGCTGTCTTTTCTTTTCTATGTCTGTAGATGGAAACCCCCAGGGCACGCTTTGGACTGGGGATCTGAATGTGGTAGATTGGCTTAGAAATAAGAGGCTTGCTGCTGGGCTTTGAGGAAGGACTAAACAGAGGCTTGGGGTGGGGGGACAACTCGAGGAATATTATCACCCAGTGCTCAGGCATACGTTGACTTTATACCCTGGAGAACCAGGAGAAGGGTGACCTGAACAGTGGCTGCCATCCTCTCTGCGGAAGCCGTCCTCCTGTTAAGTGGAAAACCAGGAGTCAGCGACTCAGCCAGCCACGCGGTAGGACCTCCTCCCAGAAACCGGGAATGTTAGTTTTCCCTTCTCTGTTTGATATTGACAAGGGCACTGGCGCAAGCCACCACCCTGGAGGAGGTCTGAGAACTTCTTACAACTGGGTCCTGGTTATAATATTCCATGAGAGTGTCCTTCTTAGGGGTGTGGAGTATCTGAAAACCTATTTTCAGTGTACAAAGGAGCAGCCAGTTTGGCAAAGTTCGTAGGCACTTTCAGAAAAGTGTACCCGTGTGCATCTTGGGTTTAAAAAAAGAACTCTCGGAGACTGCCTAGATTTGAGCAATCTTGACACAGTGTTGCCAATGATCCACAGATGTGGTATTTTTACTGGAGCCACCACAGCTGGATTATATATTTCCTTTGAGGATGAGGGAATGATTACTGCTGCCATATGAAATAGTAACAATTAAAAAAGAAGGTCCGTTAACATATTGGCATAAAAGAATCTCCAGACATTCTTCCACCTAAATACGTTTTTTTTTTTCAGCTCGGAAGTTCTCTGGAAACACATACAAATTTGTTGGAGAAATAGTGTGTAATGTTTTGGAAGCAAAGTATATTAAAGTGTTTTCCAGAGCCTTTTTTGGACAGATTCTTCATTGGGAAACTGCACACAGTCCCTTCTTTTTTCGGAAGCATTTGATATGGTCTCCGTGGCTCTGAGACCCTCTTTCTCAAACACCTCAAAACTGAGGTGTCTTGGAGACTTCACTGCTGAAGTGAGAGCGATGTCTGTTGGCAATGTTGAAATGCCATGATTTGCCTATTAGGTAATCTTTGAATGCGGTGCTCTGAACTCAGGAAGGCTGTTTTTTCTTCTTTCCCTTTCCCCCTGTGCATGTGTATTTTGATGGTTTGTGAAGTTATTTGTGGTTTCTAAAGTTGGTGGCAAGGCAGTGTGGCCAGTGTGTCATGAACTTGATAAGAATGGTGATATTGAGTTAATGGTGCCATGTAGCTGGTGGGTGTTTTGTGTGAACTGGATAATAGCCTGCTTTAGCTGTTGATGCAGTGGCTGCTCCCATTGGCCGCTGCTGAAGATTTCCAACAGTTGTCACATTTTCTGCCTTTGCACAACCAGCTTTACTGGATGCCTGAGGAACAGCTGAACTCCATGAAAGGACTTGCTTTCCAAACATGGGGCCAGTAGCTGCTAACACTGGGGCCACCCCCTTCCAAGTGTGGTTGAGTAATCCCAGTAGAGGCCAAATTGATTTTCAAGAATGATCTAGGCAAATCTTTAGGAATTCTCTTGAGTGTGTAAGAATACGCAGAAATACTCGTGCCTCTTCAGTTATTGAAGAATTGAGTTTGTCCTGTGTATCTGGGGAGCTGTTGATTATTCTCATGAATGTGCACCTATACGGTCTGCCTTCCCTATCTGTGGGTTCCATACCCATGCCTTCAGCCAACCTTGGATTGAAACTATTGGAAAAAAAATAATGGATAGCTGAGTCTGTACCGACCGTGTACAGACATTTTCTTGTCATCATTCCTTAAACAATACAGTATAATCAACTGTTTACATCGCATTTACATTGTGTTAGGTACTATAAGTAATCTGAAAATGATTAATGTATATGGAAGATTGTGAGTAGGTTATATGCAAATACTGTGCTATTTTCTATCAGGGACTTGAACATCCTTTGATTTTGGTTTCCAAGGGGGGGTCCTGAAACCAATTCCTCGAGGATACTAAGGGATGACTATATGATGTTGTCAGGACAGATTTGCTAAGTGTGTGTGTGTGTGTGTGTGTGTGTGAGAGAGAGAGAGAGAGAGAGAGAGAGAGAGAGAGAGAGAGAGAGAATTAAAAGACAGAGGGAGTTGGGTGGGGGGACTTATGGCCACACAAGTAAATGGTTTTATGCTGTGCTTTGGCCTGATGCTCGCTCTCTGAATTCTTCAAATCCTGACTCTCTCACCACCTTCTTGGAGTTCTCAGGACTCTGAGGAGCTCACAAGCCTGCCCCTAGAACCTAGCACACCTGAAGTCTCTCTGGAGACATGAGGGAAGAAGAGAATAGATCCTCACATCTTCACCTACTTGGGCTTCTCTCTCAGAGGCAGAGCAGATCGACTGGATTCCAGCCTGCAGGGCCTTGGGCAGTCTTTAGTCTGGATCTCAGTTACTTCATCTGTAGAATGGGCTCATGAGTTCTACCTCCTGGGCTGGTTGTAAGGCTTAGTTAGAATGGAGGTAAAGCACCTGGCAGGCAGCTGCCATTGGATGATGTTGAATAAAGCCCTTAGTTTCTATCTATACTGCTATCTTGTCCTGTGGGGGGTCAGAAGCAACATCTCTGAAGTGGAATAAGTATCAATGGCTTTTTTTTTTAAGACAGAGTCTCTGTTACCCAGGCTGGAGTGCTGCCATCATGGCTCACTGCATCCTGAAAGCATCCTCCTGCCTTGGCCTCCCCAGTAGCTGGGATTACAGGCATGTCCCACGATGCCTGGCTAATTTTTAAATTTTTTTGTAGAGATGGAGTTTCACCATGTTGCCCAGGCTGGTCTTGAACTCCTGGCCTCAAGTGATCCTCCCACCTTGGCCTCCCAAAGCACTGAGATTAAGGGCATGAGCCACTGTGCTCGACCTAAACAGCTTTTTTTATCCTCCAACTGACTGAAAGTCGGGGCCCTGCCCAGCTTCACTTTCTCTAACTGCTTTAGACAGAGGCAGAGATATGACTTGAGGATTCATTCATCCATTTGTGCAGTAGGTATTTTTGGATTGCCTCCTCTGGGAAGGTACTGGAAACATTGAAAACTTGGTATCCCCAAGTTTCAGCCGCCAGAGGCTGAAACCTTTATTTCATCCTTTGCACATAATTTCTTGAAGGACAGAAGTCCTAAGACTTAAGCTGTTTGTCACATAAACATCTGTGGAATATCCTCCCCACACATAAAACTGAATTAAATACTTAGAAACTACAGTGCTTTAATGGAATCTTCCATTTGGGTCCAGGAACTAATCAATGAGAAAAGATGACTCATCCTGTTTTCTGCCAAAAGAAGAGCAAGGCCATCTTTGACAACTGTCTCTATGCTCACATGCTTCTTTCGTCTGTAGGGATGCTCCCCATACTTTACATTTAGCACATGGGAAAGGCCTCTGAAACAGCATGAATGAGAATGGTAATCCCAGGGAATAATAACAGCAATTGCCATTTATTGAGTGTTGTTCATTCAGTAAGGCACGGTGTGAAGTACTTTTTTTTCACCTAACGTTATTTATAGTCTAATGGAAGAAATAGAAAAGAACGTAAGCAGTTACCATCCAGTGCCAAGAATACTATGAAAATGAGCACCCAGGAGGAACATGTAAACCAATCTCAGAGCTGTGAAACAATTCCTCAAAAAGAAGACATTTGAGTAAGTCCTGAAATTGGGTAAAAAAAATATGTAAAATGACATCATAACCTTCCCAATCATCAGGAGGCATTTGTTTGTTTGTTATTTGATTATTGTTTATTTAGAACATTCAGTGTGAGAAAGAGAAAGGCAAAAGCATGAAGAAGTTAAGTCAGTAGCTAAAGACACAAACTCAGAATAAACACTGAAATGCTTTTCAACATGTATTATCTCACTGAATCCTGATCACAAGCTTATGAGGTAGGCACTACAATATTACCCATATTTGATAGGCAAGGGGGTTCTAGAACTGGCCTAACGTTAAACTGATAGTATCAAAGCCAGGATTTGAACACTGCCCACAGCAGGCCGTTGATTGCTTTGACTGCTGCCCTGAGCTGCCACCCAAGATGGCGGCAGCATCTTATACTTTTCCCATGAGCATGCTGTGCAGGTGGTCTCAGCAGCCTGGGTGTAAGCCCAGGAGGGAGCAGCAGTCTGATTCCATTGCACTGGGAAAGCTTGAGACAAGCCAGGAGGCCCACCTCCTTTTGAGAGTCTTTCAAGCCTGGATTCAGTCCATAGAAACACCCAACATAAAATGTAATGGAACGAGTGACATTCCCATGGGGAAGAAGCTGTTGTGTCTCAGTGGAAATCAGCCTTTGGGGAGGGTGCTCTTATGTCTGCACATCAGAGAGTAAGATAGTTTTCCTTGGGCATGAGTGAAAATAATTAAACATTATAGAGATTGTCTTGGGTGAAACTCCTACGAGCCACATGGACAAGGCCTCAGGCTACACCAGGGACCAGCATGAGTATGTTTATATAGGTGCTGAAATAGGAAATGCTAATCTAACCTATGCTGTTCTTTAGAGAATTTTGTCATTTAATTAGAACCCACTCTGTGAAGTAATAAAGATGATCTTTGCATTTGTGCAGTACTTTATAATTTATGAAAACCTTGTACATGCTACCTTCTTTCTGAGGTGTGTAGGGCAAAACTTGTACACTTTACAGGTGAGCATTCAGAGGTATCCAAGCTTACACAGGTAGAGGTGGGAGAGTTGTAGTAAATCCCAGTCTCTCCTGACTCCCAATTCCTTGTTGTATTAGTCCGTTTTCACTTTGCTGATAAAGACATACCCAAGGAAAAAGAGGTTTAATGGACTCACAGTTCCAAGTGGCTAGGGAGGCCTCACAATCATGGTGGAAGGTGAAAGGCACATCTCATGTGGCAATAGACAAGAGAAGAGAGTTTGTGGAGAGAAACTCCCCTTTATAAAACCATCAGATCTTGTGAGACTGATTCACTATCACAAGAACAGCACAGGAAAGACCCGTCCCTGTGATTCAGTTACCTCCCACCATGACCCACCCACAACACATGGAAATTCAAGATGAGATTTGAGTGGGGACACAGCCAAACCATATCATTTATGTTAGTGGTACATCCAGCCTTGAAAGGGTGCTTTGATATGGGCTGAAACTGCCGCTAAGATCCTGCTAGACTAAAATCTGGCTGGGAGCAGAGGCATGAGCTTGGATGTGTCTCTATGGAATCTGCCCTTGTTAGGATTTCACTTTCAGCCTCTTTCATTCTTGAAACTCTCGCCAAGGGAACAGCTAGCGAGTTTATGGCTTTCATCTGATCCTGTTCTCAGTCCTGCATAGACTATATGCAACCTATACTCAGTCCTGGGTATAGGTTGTTGGCTTAAGCTGGCTGTGCCATGGGCTTGCAGAAAGTACTCGTTGGCTTTTCATTGGATTCATATCTCCACACCTCTTCTTGCCTGGGAACTTACAGCCTTGAATACCAGGCTTGGAGTGTGGAGCCAGCAGCCAAGGAGGCCACCGGCCTGCTTTTGATCCAGGCCTTTTAGGCTGACCTGTCCAGTGTGGGCAAAAGTCCTTGCTATGATTTATATACTATCCAGTCAGCTTCCCAAGGATCCCTCAGAGGGGTTAGAGACCCAAACCCAAGCCCTGTAGAAACAGACACTGTGATTCCCGTGGGGACCATTCCTGTCTTTGTCCCCTGTGGGCTTGTGTTATTGGTGTGCAGCTGTCAGAGGAGGGAGAATTAAAGATCTTGGCCGTACATCTGTTATCTTCTATCTCAGAGATGCCGACGACACCCTGCTTCTAAAATTCCATGTTAAGGCCTGAAAAATAGTTTGCTTGGGATATTGGTGCTGAGGAAGGGTTCAACTTGGCTGAGTCTATGGAGCTGCCCCTTGGATAGGTGACACTTTGGGCCCATTCAGGATCATTGCTGTGTCTGGGAGTGCCAAGGCAGGCCTTACACAGCATGCATAAGGTCACACACCGCCCTGCTACTTATTGGTGTCTCTGAGTATTTCAGTCTTCAGCCTATTGGGACGAACAGCAGCTGCTCTGACAAACTTTAAAATGCACTGAGAAAGAGAGAAGTTACCATGAAAAAAAAAAAGTCATCATAGAAAAAGCTAAGCGAGGGGGCTTGTGGGTTATAGTTTGTCAATATTTAAAGGAAAACCAGGGCCCAGTAGAGTTGTTTCTATATTTCTTTGGGGGCTTCTCAATGCTTTGGGATCACTGCTGTTGGCCCTTTGAACTCTCCACATTTCATCATTGATCCTCTCTGGAGATGTTGATGAACTTGCTTGGCAGTAAGAGTTGGTCATTCTGTGGTATGAAATTGACTGAGACAGCAGATGGACATTGATGTACAGAGATGGTGGTCCTAAGGTCTCTCAGTGCCCCACATAGTCTGGCGGGGTAGTTACCAGCATGGATTTTGGTGTCAGGAAGGCCTGGCACAAGTCCTGGCCTTTCCTTTAGTATCTGTATGATGTTACTGTACATTGGTTTCCTCATCTGTTAAGATGGGGATAATGATCATACCCACTTCATGGACTTGTTGTGATGGTTATTTTAGATGTTTCTTGGGAAATGTTCAGAGAAACCATGCATTAAGCACTCACAAAAGTTTCCTATTTATAATAAGCAGATCAAGAAATTATAACTCATGCATCTTTAAAGAGAAGGTGGACACAAAGAGTGAAAGGAGAATTCTGTTAACCACAACATTTTTGCCAAACTAGAAAATTAGATAAATACTAGGAAATCAGATAAATGTAGTAACTCCTGAGTTTTCAATGCATGAAGATAGTATTAATAATAATAAAATTGGTTATTTGTAGGGGGCAGGAGTTGTAAACTCAACAGGCCAAGGGTCCAGCATGCAATGTAAATGAGGGACACAGACTGAGTTGAAAGTATTGGTCCTTAGAGAGCAGATGCCACTTCTCAGTTAAGATGCAGTTAATTTATGCCTTGTGAGAACGTGGGTCTTATGTTGTTACATCAACTCACTTTCAAGAGAAGCCAGAAATCTGATTTTTAAAATGTGAGATCTTCCACTTAAAAAAGAACAATATTAACTAGTTTAAAAACTTTAAAAAGATTGGCAGTCACAACACAATTCCTTTTGATCAACAGGTCAACATTTTGTGACCTTTAGATATAGATAGAGCTCTGAACTTTACCGTGTGCTTTCCTTATGCATTGATTTATTTGGATTTCGTAAGGATGCTGTGAAGTAAGCCTATCAGCACCCCTGAGATCTTTCATAATGGTGTAATATCAGGTTGCATTTTCACCAAAGCTTTGTGAGTTTGGTGTCCAGATGTTTGGATCATTGGATAAATAGTGCTTATTTGTGATAACTTTTGACATTAAATGAGCCCTTGCAATCACTGACATTAATGAAACACAGAATATTCATATCTAGATAGATAATTGCTCTCTAACAAAAAAAAAAAAGTGAAAAGACATCCAATCAGCACCATAATTTGAGAAATTCCGATTAGAAAAGAATATTTAAGAACCTATACTCATGGTATGCAAATCTGATATACAAACCTGATATGAAGCCCAAGCCTATCTTATGTCAGCCAGGATACTTGAGCTGATCCTGATTTATTATTGGCCTCAAGTAATGGACATTGTAGGGAGAGTCTGCTGACTCATAATGGCTGCAACTGCCATTTGACAGATGTTTTTGTCATGTGTGGTATAGAACAGTGATTCTCAAATGTTAGCGCATTAGGATCACCTGGAGGGTTCCTTAAAACACAGATTGCAAGGGCACACTCCCAGAGTGTCTAATTCTGTAGGTCTAGGGTGATGTGGCCTGAGGATTTATATTTCTAACAAGTTCCCAGCTGCAACTCCTATTCTGGGGAACATACTTTGAGAACCACTGAAGTGTAGGAGATAAATAGTAAAGGAAGATTATGACCTAGGTCACATGCCCATTGTGATACGCCCAGGAGTTTGTGTGGTGTGTGTATTCTGAAGAGGTGAAATAAAATAAAAGGCCAAATTTTGTCCTGATTAATGAGAGCCTTAAACATAGTCCAGCTTGGAAGTGATGCAAGCCGGGTGTGGTGGCGCACTTCTGTAGTTCCAGCTACTTGGGAGGCTGAGGTGGGAAGATCACTTAAGCCCAGGAGTTCAAGACTGCAGCAAGCTATGATAGCTGCCACTTCACTCCAGACTGAGCAAGAGCGACACCCTGTGCAGCTGTGTGAAGGACACATTAGATTGGCTGATCAAGAAGAGGTCTTTGCTTATCTTGGGAACTTGCTTTAATCTATTTAAGTAAAGGGAAATTTCTGTCTGTTGGTTACTTGACAACACTGGTTTGGAAGGTTTGCCTGGGATTGGCTGGGAAGCTTGAAAGGGTTTGCCTGGGATTGACTGACCAAAACTATGGACTACAAAATGCCCTTGGGGAGGCCTTAGGGGACACCTCAGTGAGATAAGAAGTCATGCAGTAGGCCAAGCATTTGGGAGGCTGAGGCAGGTGGATCATGAGGTCAAGAGATCGAGACCATCCTGGCCAACACAGTGAACCCAGTCTCTACTAAAAATACAAAAATTAGCCAGGTGTGGCAGCAGGCGTCTGTAGTCCCAGCTACTTGGGAGGCTGAGGTGAGAGAATCTCTTGAACCCTGGAGGCGGAGCTTGCAGTGAGCCAAGATTGCACCACTGCACTCCAGCCTGGCCACAGAGTGAGACTCCATCTCAAAAAAAAAAAAAAAAAAAAGAAGAAGTCAGAAGTCATGCAGTAGAGAGGCTATCCATCAACACCATGATAGCCTCATTGAGAGAGGTGTGCCATGTGCCATACATATGTTGGAGCTGTAGATGATGTCCCAAAGCAGATCAGCCCATCAAGCCTGGTGGCTCCTTGTCCAGCCTGCAGATGCTAATTCACGATGTGGCTGCTTCTCATGTGGGCAACTCCAATAGGATGCCAGGAGAAGCAGTAACTGATGTTCATTTACTTAATGATGGTTAATATTCTACAAAGCCAGTCTGTGTGTATACAAGTATGACTTGTTATTGGCATATCAAGGAAGAGTTTATTCTTCCAAGGATGTCAGGCAGACTTCTCTCACCTGTCTTTGTACCATGCATTGTTTGAGCCAACCCTTCATTTTTGGAATGATTCTGCCTCACCCTGTCCCTTATTTATCTTAAAACACAAAGCACAGTCACTGCACCCCCTAAGGCCTAAGAGAACATGGAGACTGTAGGGGATGGGCCACACAGCACAGGGGACTTTGTAGAGAAAAGATTGCTTGTGAATGCTCTGGGTTTGGGAGAGGACCACACATCTGAGACCTATTTCTGACAGGAAATGCCGACAGGAGCAGAGGGTGTCATGGGGCAGTGCGTGTTGGCGCTACAGTGCCCTTGGTTAATTATTATCTCAATGTTTTTCATTAGTCTCATGTTGAATTAAAATGCTCAAAAGGAGATTATTAAATACACACAGAAAGGGAGACAGACTGACAGTCACAGAGACAAGACTATCTCCTATTTACATGATGCTTGAACATATATTAAAAAATACTTTGGATTAATCTTTGACCCTAGTATCACTGTTTCTATAGGATCATATAAGTTTAGCTAGAAGAAAAGAATAGGGAATTTGTACCTTTGATTTGCATAAGATCCAAGAGGAAAGAAAAGCCATGTGAGCCCTAAGATAAAAGCCCCAGCTGTAGATGAAAAGGCTGTGGGCCAGACCTCAGAACACGTCTTCCTGTCCATCACTTTCCTTGTGGAAGCCTGTTTCATTACCCTGCAGGCTTTTCAGCTCTAGACAGCCTGTGCAATACCAAATACCTTGAAGCCATTTGTAAAACCTACTCTTACTTTTTTCCTGGAAAAAAAAAATTATACTGGTTTACTCACTATTCTAGGTGGGTGGGATTTTCCCCCCCTCTGCTAAATTATAACCAGTCATCTAAGTATTCATTTTATTTTTAAATTCAAGACTGAAACTTAAAACCTTGAGGGTTACCAAAAAATGTTATTCTTAAGAGAAAAACATGCTTGAAAACTTAACCCCTTTGTGGCAGGCAGAGGATTTTCTTTGTCTGTGTTTGAGTGCTAATGTCGACAACTTTGAGGCCAATAAATACCAGAGGGAGCTCTAGGATTTGGGCAGCTGTGATAGTGTGTGTGTGTGTCCTGCATGTGACATGAGGGAGAGAGGCCAGGATTTAAGAAAGGTGCCTCTTGGCTGGGTGGCATGAACTCAGCCCTGTGGCTTTCCCCGGGCACCTAATTGGTTTTTGTGGCATGAAATGACATACTTCTTGGGCTGATATTACGTGCTGTCTCTACGGGGATGGGAAGTGCTTTGAAAATTTCCTTGCTCCAGTGGAACTGTGAGACATATCTAAAAAGCTCAAGGCTAATGTGAGTGATCCTAAAAGGAAGTCCTGCTTATTCAGGTAAGCAAAAGCATACTCTAGGATAGCAGTGCTCCCCTAACCTGCGTGGCCCATTTTTCTTTTCCAGGTGGTTTGCAGGCAGTCTTGTTCATGAACATTGACGTCTGAGTCTATGTGTTCAAAATTCAGTGTTGTTAATCAAATAAAACTCACCACAAAACCCAAAGGATATTTAACAATGGATGGGATAGGTTTGGTGGGGATGGATCAGAAGACAGAGGAGGTCCTGGAGGTGGCGGTAGAATGTACTTTCCAATCTTATGGATGACTAGAAATAAGACTCTAGTAGCCTGTTTACTCCCCAACCTTATTTGCACTGAAGTGAGAATGATATATATCAGATCAGTATTGGATGTGATGAGGGAGAATGAAGAGAAAACATTGGCCGTGAAAACACCGACAAGAGGAGGCGAAGGTGAAAGTAATTTAAACTGCTTAATTACCTGCCTTTCTCTCCCCTTTCTACCATCATCTCTCTCCATCTTGACATGTTCCTACTTTTGCCTCTGGATGGTTCCAGCTCTTATCCCCTCTCAGCCTGGGCCCACAGAAAAAAACTAGGAAGAAGTCTGGCTTGGCACTGGAGGGAGCCTTTTCCAGGCTTCCTCCAGCAGAGATGGGCTCTCTCCCCTGTAAGGGGACAGGGCACCCTAGGCTCCAGAAAGCCTGGGAAAGATGGTACTCCATCATGTAGCTTTTCTTAAGGGGACGGAGGGAAGGGCTCCCAGTTCCTGAGAGGGTCCATGTGCCAGACACCCTGCTGAACGCTTTACATCAGCAGGGTGAGACCTCAGATGTGCGCAGGTGCCAGGTGGACTTGGCTGAGCTTTAGGGACTGTGTTAGCTAAGAGAGAGCAGACTCCTGAGGGGACAGAGAGCACCCAACTCCAGCTGATGTGTACTATGTGGGAATTTGAGCCCAAGGTCTACTGCTTTTCCAAGAGAACCTGGAAATCCAATTTTTGAAGTAAGTCGACATTTAAATGCTCACAACAATTTAAATACTGCATGGGCCAAACCAAACAACACAGACTTTAACATAATGTGGGCTGGATTTGTTTCCCATTTCAGTGAATGGCCCTCCCCCTCTACCCCCAGCCTGGGCCACCAGTTTTCCATGTCTGCTTTTCACAACCTATTTTATTTAATTGCAAAGCCAACAGTATGTGGGAATGGGGGTTGGGGGGCTGGTACAGCAGGAAGCTATGTGAGATGTAGATACATTTAGGTATGTTGGACACCTTGGTGGGATGGGCCTGCAAGAAGGCCAACTGAAATAGCAGTGAGGGCCCTCTGGGATCCAGACCCTATAAAAAAACCATAGTCTTGGGTCAGAGTCAGGGCTGCTACTTAAATCAGTTCCTTATCCAGCATGTTGGATAAATTCATGAGTTCTCTGTATGAAGTAAAAACCACAAGCCCTCTTTAAAAAAATGAAAATGAATGAAGAACAAAATAGTCTTATTAAAATGTTTTAATTTGGAGGACTGGGTCTTGCTATGTTGTGCAGGCTGGTCCTGAACTCCTGGGCTCAAGCGATCCTTCCACCTTGGCTTCCTAAATAGCTGGGATTATAGGCGTATGCCATTGCTCCCCGCACTAAAATTGACTTTCTTGATGGACACTTCTCTGAATTTGAATAGATTTGTGTAATCGCTGGTGCACTCAGATAATTGAACAGTTCCTTCACCCCCAAAACTCCCCCAGGACCTGATTTTAAAACTCTAACTGGAATCTAAGTAGTTCCGCTTGGCTCTACCTTGTACCCTGACTTTGAAGAGCCTAAGAATCAGTTGAGGGTAGGAAGGTTGACCAGAACACGAAAGTTTGGTTCCCAGCCATTAGTGGGGAACTGTTTCATAATGAGCACCCTCTTATACCTATATAACAAGTTTTTGCTTCTTCCCAATAGATACCTTCTGCTCCAGCCTGGGTCTTCTTTTCACTACCTCTTACTAGGGTTGTTCCATTTAGCAACTAAATGTATAGGATGCCTAGTGATTCCATGGGGACATATTTATACTAAAACATTATTTGTTGTTGATCTGAAACTCACATTTAACGGGACATTCCATGTTTTATCTGGCAGGCCCAACCTTTTCACATTCATGCTACATTCTCATGTAAGTTCAAAACCTATTTTCTCTAAGTCTGTGTTTCACCCTAACCATTGTGAGGGTGAAATTGCTCTTTGATTTTACTACTCTTGATCTTAGCCAAAAGGCTGAGAAGTGATTGTATGCTTTGATTTTAAATAATATCATGTTTATAGGGAGATAGGGCATGTGTTGGAAGGATAAGAGTGACTTCTCTACACATAAATGGGTTTTCAAGAAATGTTTTGTGACCAACTGGCTATATCCTTTCTGGAGAACAAGAAATTGATCTAATATGTACTCAAGGAAGGAGGACAACTGGATTTCAGAAACTGTTTTATTTTCTGACCCCTCCTCTACCCTTTTTCTCAGGCCCAACCTTTGAATAATATAAGTCTGTAAAGACTAAACAAGGAGATTGCTGAAACTGGATGAGTTTAAAAATAACACTGGAATGCTAGCCTTCAGCAAGCCATATATCTTATACTGCACTGAGCAGGACAGTGCCTTGTGGTGGCTAGAAGATGAGTCACACGCTGATCACAACCAGATCTTTCCTAGCCTAGATACTTTGGTGGAGAGTGGTGTGATGGCTGATTTATTTGTCTTGTTTGTTTGTTTTTTCATTTTCCCATTTTACTAGTGTAATTCCAGAATCACAAGGAGGCAAAAAGGAAAACTGATTTTAGAGAGCAGCTTCAGAATGAAAAATGAGTGATAATTCCAATTTTCGGTCTAGACCAGGGACCAGCAAACAATAGCCCATGGGCCAAATGTAGCCTGCAGCCTCTTTTCATAAGGCCTATGAGCAGCGCCTGGCTTTTACATTTTTACATGTTTGAAACCAAAATCAAAAAAGGATATTTTATGACACATGAGATTTATGTGAAATTCAAATGTCAGCATCCACAAATAAACTTTTACCAGAACATAGCCATGCCAATTTGCCTATGTGTTGTCTATGGCTAGGTTTGTGCTATCATGGCAGAGGTGAATAATTAAAACAGAGACTTGATGGCCTGCAAAGCCAAAAATATTTCCTATCTGACCATTTGGAGAAAAACTTTGCCAACCCCTGCTTTCTAGATGGCATATTTCAATGGCTGTATTTGTGATGAAGGCTCTAGGAATCTTTTATCTGAAGAAATCACTGTTGTCTCATCGCTGACCGTTCAGAACAATGAAGCATCTCAGACATCCTTTTCACTGTTTTCTGGGCTTACCATGATGAGAGGTTTGTGTTTACTGAAGCTGGCATGTGAGTTTTGCTGCTGTGGAATTTTCTCATTATGTCCTTGCTACCCAATCCAACTGCATGTTGTTTTCTTTTGAAAACCAGAAAATCTGATCTCTTAGAGGTAACAGTTTGGCCCATCTAAAATAAGTCCATATAATTAAAAACATTTATTTCTATTGACAGGGACTGAGGGTTGAGGGAAAGCACTGCAGATTTCCCTGGTGAATTCTTTTTTTTTTTTTTACTCCCTGGATTTTGCCTGAACCCTCACTTTTTTCTCTCAGGGAACTTTAAGCACCCTTAGTGTCAGACTAAAGGTCAGAGAACACACCAGCCACATTCCCTGAGTCCAAGCAGGGAGCCAGCGAGGAATAGTTTCTGGCCAGCCTTCCCTGTTCAGTTACCTCATGGAACCCTTGGGACCAGTGCCTTGATTTACAAATACAGTGGCCACCAGGTAAAAGCTGTCCTGACCAGTGGTAGCAGGGTCCACCCTGGCATCTCTGAATCATTAAGTGCTTCTTTTCTGCCCTCTTTCATTTCTTATTCAAAAACACTAGCTACAATTTTGAGTCTGGTCTGCCTGGAAATTTCCAAAGGGACTTTGCTGCCTTCATAAATATTTTCAAATTGCTCAAGGTTTTGGAAGATAGCAGAGCCATAATTGTGAAATCGGGTTAAAAAATGATTGCTACAGTACTTTCACTGGCTCTGTGGACATGCTGAAGTGGACAGGGTTGTGGACACTCACAATTGCTCACTGCAGATAGCCTTTTTTTTTTTTTTTTTTGGTCTGATCATACATATGCTTGATCCTGAAATTCTTTAGATGGGCTACTTCTGAGCAGCTGTTTTGAGAATGGGAAGCCAACCTGATAGTGTAAGGTTTCTTAACTGAAGTACTATGAACACTTTGGGATAGATAACTTTCTGCTGTTGGGGGTGCTGATCTTGTGCATTATAGGATATCAGTAGCATCCTTGGTCTCTAGCCAGTAAATGTTGTGGCACTCCCCATTCTTCATTGTGACAATCAAGAAGGTCTCCAGGGGAGAGAGATCCAAGATGGCGGATTAGCAACAGCTCAGGATTGTAGCTCCCAGTGAAAGCGCAGAGAGCGAGTGGACGCCGCAATTTCAGATGAATTTCTGTTGCCCACAAACTGGGAGCTACGCAGCGGAGGAGCCACACGAGTCGCCAGTGCGACTCTTTT
>CAUYLG010059922.1:0-44238 GCA_963573385.1 Cacajao melanocephalus
TGGGCAATAGAACAAGAATCCCGTTCTCTCTCCCTCTTTCTCTTCCTCTTTCTTTCTCTCTTACATTCTTTTTTTTCTTTCTTTCACTCTCACTTTCTTTCCTCTCTTTTTCTTTCTTTCAAAAATAAAAAATAAATAAATTTTTTAAAAAAAGAAAATGACAGTCTTCACTACCCAGTTTTTCAAAGCTTTTTTTTTTTTTTTTTGATATTCATTCCTTACCTACTAAGTTTTTCATAGGCAACAGACCTACTACAATGTCAAATATCCCTTCTAGTCATTTCTTCATCCCTTTTTCAGCCAATTTTCTGGAAGCTCTATCTCCTCCTGAGCATATAAAGAGAAACATTTATTAGGATTGTGGGCACAATTCAGTATGACTTGAAAAGCTGCAGCAATGGATGGTTGGTAAATTTCCTGTCCTCTTGGATTCTGACATTAGGTTGACATTGGGCTGTTCTTGCATTGCTATAAAGAAATACCTGAGACAGGGTAATTTATAAAGACAGGAGGTTTAATTGTACAGGAAGCACGGCTCTGGCATCTTATCAGCTTCTAGCAAGGCCTCAGGGAGCTTTTACCTATGGTGGAAGGTGAAGCAGGAACAGTCATCTCACATGGCAAAGAAAGGAGCAAGAGAGAGAGTTGGGGAGAGGTGCCACACTTCTAAACAACCAGATCTCCTGGGAACTCACTCAATATGGCGAGGTTAGCACCAAGCCCTGAGGGATCCTATCCCAGAACCCAAATACCTACCAGGCCCCACCTCCCAGATTGGGGATTGCATTTCAACATGAGATTTCGGTGGAGACAAATATTCAAACTGTATCAACTATCAGCTACTAATCCTAATTTGTATGGATAATGTGAATTTCCATTTCTTCTCTTTTTTGGTCTTCATTGTGTCTTAGTGTGAATATAGGAAAGGCTGCATCAAACACAAATGCGCCTTTATATCAGAAGCCTTCATGCATAGACACTCTTGGGAAGAATTTCTCAGAGTATATTTTAAAAATCCTATTTCAAACATTACATTAAAAATGTTTCCTAAGAAAATCCTGGACCTTTGGACTATATTGAAATAAAGAAAGTTAAAAATGTTTATTTCAACTAGGTCTTCTGAAAGCTTTTCATATGTGTATTAATAATTGTTAGTGATAGAGGGTGCTGTGTTGCCCAAACTTATTTGGAAACAAATCCCTCCAGCTGTTATTTTCCATAAATTATTTCTTGAGACTAGTATTCCATGGAATGTATTTGGGGAAAAGGCAGGTTATAGGCCATTTTTTATTTTCTGAAAGATGCTGAGATCTTACTGGAGGTATTCACTTTGTTATTGATTATCATTGAGAGGAGAGAGAGATGGGACTGGAGGACATACATTCTCAACTAGAGCTTTTTCTTTTCTTTGGGACTAGTACTTCAAAGGGTTTGTCAAAAAGTGACATAACTATCTAAGAAGTTGAGGTCCAGCAAAAAGTTATACATTTTTACACTTGCAAATAAATTTACTTCTCAGGTGGTTGACTGTGAAGGAAGTGCACACACGTATGCTACACTTCATATCACCTTGTTTACTTCTATTCTGACCTCTATTCAATCTTCCCTGCTGATTTAACTCAGCTGCTGGGATAGGATGAAATTTTGACCTCTGAGGGAAAAGGAGCAAAATGTGGAAAGATTAATATCACTGTGTTTTGTTTTCTGATCCTGTTTTTTTGAGTCTGAGCAGCTTCTATTTAACAATGAGTAGATTGGGTAGGCCTGATTTTAGGAGATCTAAATTGAATCTCAGCTCTACTGCCTTTGGAGGCTATAAATCCTGAGTATCAGGAAGGACTCGTTGTTTAGAATAGTGTATTTCTACTTAAGTTATACTGTAGACTGTTAGCCACATTAGTCAGGGGTTGCAAACTTCAGGGAGCATGCAGTTAATAACACTTAATGTGAAACAGGCTGTTTGTTCTATGACAAAACATAATACTTGTGTAGATACATTGCCTTTTAAAACTTTGTGAGGTACAACAAAATGCTGTCAATGCCCTCCCACCATGTCCATCACTAGAGCCTAAAAGTCACCAGTTGATAATCCTTAATCTGAACACACAACAGTGAAATTCTGATAACAGGGAGAGAGGAGGAACTGGGTAGCACTAGTATAGCTATAAAGTATAAAGGGAAAGAGAAATGAGGTGGTTTATGTGGTAAATATTTACTTCACCAGCATCTGGGAACTTCCAGTGTA
This sequence comes from Cacajao melanocephalus, assembly GCA_963573385.1. Lineage (NCBI taxonomy): Eukaryota > Metazoa > Chordata > Mammalia > Primates > Pitheciidae > Cacajao > Cacajao melanocephalus. Next base: position 2,246 of record CAUYLG010059922.1, read on the forward strand.
GAATGTCCATGACAACTGTGTACCTGCCAGCCCCATCCTAGCTGGAGCTTGTTGAATCTGAGTCTGTATTTTTGGGAACTTTGCCAAGATTGTAATAACTATGAAACTAACAAATATTTACCATAGGGCAGACCCCATCACTGTGGTGTTAAAAAGCTTGCCAAATGCCAGTAAGTTATGCTTGAATTCTATATCTCAGATAAAATAACTATCCCTAATGTATCAAAGATGGTCAAATGTTTTTCATAGTCTCTAACAAGATCACCATCAGCAAATATTCCATATGGTGTTTACCCAGAAGTTACAATTAATTTGTAAGCTTCTTGATAGAAAGGACTGCGTTAAAGATTGCTGATTGAGAGCAAAAATTCAAAACAGTTTTAGTTCAACGAAGAGATTTATTTGAAAAGTACTGGCTGGATCACTGTGTTAGAGGAAAAGCTGCTAAAATCCAGGAAAGTTTTAGTAGGTGTGGTGGGTAATATTGAGTGTCAACTTGATTGGATTGGGGGATACAAAGTATTAATCCTGGGTGTGTCTGTGTGGGTGTTGCCAAAGAGATTAATGTGTGAGTCGGGGGACTGGGGAAGGTAGATCTACCCCAGATCTAGATTATGGGCACAATCTAGTCGGTTTCCAGTGAATTTAAAGCAGGCAGAAAAACGTGAAAAAGAGAGATGGTCCTTGTCTCCCAGCCTACATTTTTCTCCTGTGCTAGATGCTTCCCGCTCTCAAACATTGGACTCCAAGTTCATCAGTTTTGGGAGTCTACTGGCTCTCCTTGGTCCTCAGCTTGCAGACAGCCTATTGTGTGACCTTGTAACTTAATACTTAATAAACTTCCCTTTAAATATATGTATCTACATATCCTATTAGTTCTGTGCCTCTAAGATAACCCTGACTAATACAGTAGGCTACCTGTGGATATTTGATTGCTTTTAGGACTCTCTGTCTCCATGTCTCTATCTTTTCTGCTTTTCTCCAGATTTTGATTTTATTGTCCCTTTCATGTAGGTGAGATGTTTCTTTTGAAAGAAAAACCTCATTGAGGCTATATTAAATTTTGGCATTGGTTCTGGAAGAATTCTGGAAAAATGCAGGTGGTCTTTGGATGTCTGATGACTGGGTACTGAGTTGAGAATGATTTTAACCTTGGTCATTCTGGCAGCGTGGCTTATGTTTAGAGATTAACTACTGTCTAACACTGACATAGAGTTAGATGAATCACTTGGCGGGAGAAGGGAGGAATTTGGCACCTAATCTCACTATGGTACCCATGAACTTAATGATTAATTTCTACCTAAATGCTTCTAGAAATAGGGATTCCTGGTTTCAAAGAAGTATACTTTATTAGATACATCATTACATTATTTCTGTATATTGGGATGTATTATTACCTCTTAGATTTAGAAAGATTATATATGATCAAACATTCTTACATGATGCAGTTCTTCATTACTTGAATACTGTTCTCAGGTCCTTTGAAGTCATCTCCTCAGGGTTATTTATCTTCTGTTCTTCCCATCACATCACTGGTAAATGACACTTTAAAACTGCTGCCACTGTTTAGCAGTACAAATCAAAACCCTGCTAATGTTTTGCCTTATTAGTCCTACTTCTAAAAGTTTATTATAAGACAATAATTATATATATAAAACTATGACTTAAGATATCTTGTATGGAAAAAGGAGAGTAATTTATACTAGTAGAAAGTTTTAATGGCTTGAATTTCCAATAATAATAAATTGGCTACATTTTGATTTGTTCATATGATGGGATATTATGCTGCCATTAAAATACTGTATAAATTTATTAGTTGACAGAAATTACGTTCATTCTAAAATGTTTCAGCTTTTTTTTTTTTGATGTATAATGAATCTCCCAGTTATGAACACTTAGTTTTTGTCGCAAGAAATTAGTGACTTAAACAGAAACAATTTCTTTCCCATGATACTGTGGGTCAGCAGTCTGGGGGGCTTTGCTTGTCTCTTCTGAGAGCACTTACATAGCTGTAGTTATTGAAAGAGATTTGTTTGAAAAGTACATGCCTTTAGCAGATGCCACAGAGCCCAAGATAGCTTCAGTTATCTGAATGGTGGTTGGTGATGCTGAGGGGAATACCTCTGTTATTTGAGGCTCCATAACTCACGCAATGTTGCTTTTACCACATGGGTTAGTGCAGGTCACATATCCAGAACAGATCTCAGTGATAAGGAAATAGCCTACCTTTGGATGTGATGAATAGTGCTACAAATAATTTGTGGCTATATTTAAGATCTACTAAAATTATCTAGTGAAAAAAGCAGGTTTTAAGAACTTCACTCATTTTTTATATTGTTGTGGTTATACACACACAGATAAATTTCTGGAAAGGTAAATGCACAGATGTTAAAAGTGACTTTTTTATGGGTGATAGGATTATAATTATTTTATGGGATTATTTTTATCAGTGGTTTATGATTAATTTTTCACAACTAACCGATTTTGTCTTTAATGGAAGACCTCTCAAAATAGAAATCTCTGTGTTTTTTTTGTGTACATCCCTACTCCTCTGCTCTCTCACAGGTGCCCTGAAGGTTACTTTTCTCTTCCCTAGCTTAAAAAGCTTTTAAAAAGTTTTGCAAAGGAGGATATTCGGATATAATTTATCAGTAAGGATAGGGAGAAGAGGCGGCATAGGGGCAACTTGGAGTACAGAGAAAAAGTGAAGGGACTCCATATGGGGAAGGGGAATGAGGGCTGTCTATCCTCCACCAGGAACACCTAAGCAGCTTTGAAGGTGACCCCTTCATGAACCTGTGATCTACAGACAGCTCTCCGTCCAACATCCAATTACATGAGACACCTGCAAAAACTCAATGCATAGAATATGGTGGAAAGGAGAGAGAAGGTTCAACTGCTCCTGACCAAGGGATCAGGAAATAAAAAAATTTCACTATTTCCCTGTGAATGGGCAAAAGAAGGGGAAAGAGGGCACACTGTTGTTATTAAATTTAAACTTAAAACAAAAACAAAACCTTAAAATATTTGAAAAACATCCTGGACCAAGCAATGACTTTCTAGTAATCAGATGAGAAGAAATAATTAGACTAGCTTCTTTTTCTTGTTCCAAGTACAATTTCTTTCTCTAGAAGCTTCTGGGGCTCCATAAATCAACATTTGTTAGATACAGTTATTTAACAAGGTATATCAAACTGGCACATTATATTATCATCTAGCTTCTATTTCCCTATCTTTAATAGACCACCACAAAAGGGATTTGGTTAAATACTTTTTAGAAATTAATCTGCACTCTGCTTATAGCATTCCTTTTCTTAGGCCAGTAGACTGACTTAAAGAGGATGAGGTTATTTGGCTTGGCTTATTCTTTGTTGTTACATGGTGGGTTGCAATGATCACCACTTCCTTTTCTAAGTGCTCACAAATTGCCTCCCCAAATCTCTTTAACAATGCTTGCTAGGATTGTTGGGGACCATGCTAAGCTCACTGGATAGCACTGTCAAAATTATAGTTTAACCAGGAAAACCAAAATCACCTACAAGAAATAATTGTTAGCACTTAAGGGTTTGTCTTAATGTGTAACTACCCACTTCCTGAAATGTCTTCCCTCCAGCTTTGCCTCTTAAAATGACCCCCAACCGCCCCACCAGCCTTTGTTTTAATTCTTCTTCAAAGCCTTCTCTGGTGTCTGGTGTACTAGGCCACATTTAACTCTTCTATTTCCAAATTTTTATTGCACTTACTGTCTGCACTTTGCAACCTAGCATTCAATATATTTTCGTGTTGCCTCAGAAAGTAAGGATGCTATCTTCTGTTTTATCTCTGCAACAAGTTTATTATATAACTAGACTTCCATCAATAACCTAGCAAACACTGATTCACTTGACTGTTAAGAATTATTATTTTTCTTTTTAGTCTACTTTTTCTGAAACTGTATATTATCTTCTGACCTCTAGAATATTCCTTTTTTTTCTGACCATTGTGTACTGTCTTTTTAGCCTTTCTTGCCCTGTGTCTTCCCTGAACTTAGAATTTTGCCTTTGTCTTTGTAACTTTATTATTTTTAAAAATATTGATAATTTTATGAGAGTAGACTAATATTTCAACAGAAGGTTGAGAAGATGATACATTTGGAATTTTTTAAGTCTGATATCCAGAATTTGAAAATTAACTTACTTTCTTATTTATTTATATCAGCATTCAGGAACTTAGTGCAAGGGATAGCAGTATATCTTTTTTTAAGTACTCAAGAGCAATATTCTGAGAAATAGTATTATTTGAATTAAAGTGATAGACTATACTTGAAGTATCACTTAATGCCTATGTATGTTTCCTTCTTTTTTTATTTAAGACTTTGTTTTTCTAAGAGCAGTTATAGATTCACAGTAAAATTAAGAGAAAAACAAGGAGAGTTCCCATATATTCCCTTCCCCACACATACATAGTCTCCCCATCATTAACATCCCTCACAAGAATGGTACGTTTATTACAATTGATGAAGCTACACAGACATATCATAATCACCCAAAGTTCATTATATTAGGGTTCTTTTTTGGTGTTGTGCATTCTGTGGGTTTGCAAAAAATGTGTAATGACATGTATCTGTAATTAATTATAGTATCACACAGAGTATTTTTATTGCCCGCAAGATCCTCTGTGCTCCACTTATTCCTCCTTTCTTCCTCCAACTCTTGGACACTACCGATTTTTTATCTCCACAGTTTTACCTGATTTAGAATGTAAAATGTTAGAATCATGCAGTATGTAATCTTTTCAGATTGAATTCTTTCACTTAGTACTATGCATTTAAGTTTCCTCGATATCTTTTCATGGCTTTATAGTTCATTTCCTTTTAGTTCTGTGTAATACTCCGTTGTTTGAAGGTACCACAGTTTATCCATTCATCTACTGAAGGATATCCTGGCTGCTTCTAAGTTTTGGCAATTATGAATAAGGCTGCTGTCAGTACCCATATGTTGGTTTTTGTGTGAATATGTTTTCAACTCCTTTGGATAAATACCAAGGAACAGCAGTATTGAATAATATGATGAGTATATTTAATTTTGTAAGAAAATGCCAAGCTTTCTTTCAAAGTGGATATGCCATTTTACATTCCTAAAGCAATGAATGAGAGTTCCTGTTGCTTTACATCTTCACCAGCATTTGGTATTACCAGTGCTCCATATGTTGGCCATTCTATTAGATATATAGTGGCATCTCATTTTTGTTGGTATTTGCATTTCTCTGATGACATGATTAGAAACATGTTTTCACATATTTATTTGCCATCTGTATAGCTTCTTTGATGAGGTGTCTGTTAAGATCTTTGGCCCATTTTAAAATTGGATTGTTGTTTTCATATTGTTGAGTTTTAACAGTTATTTATGTATTTTGGATCACAATTTTTTATCAGATTTGTCTTTTTCAAGTATTTTCTCCCCTTCTGTGGCTTGTCTTTTCATTTTGTTAACATCGTTTTTCACAGAGAAGTTTTTAATAGAGTTTAGCTTACCAGTGATTTGTTTTATGGATTATGCCTTTGGTGTTATATCCAAGAAGTCAGTGCCATACCCGCCAGGTCATCTAGATTGTCTGCTGTTATCATCTAGGCTTTTTGTAGTTTTGCACTTTACATTTGGGTCTGTGATTCACTTTGAGGTAACTTTTATCAAGGGTGGAGGGTTTGTGTCTAGATTCATGTTTTTTTTTTTTGCATGTGAGTGTCCAGTTGTAGCTCCATTTGTTGAAATGTCTATTTTTCTCCACTATATAGCACTTATGCCTTTGTCCAAGATCTATTGACTATATTTATGTCGATTTCTGAACTCTCTTCTGTTCCCTTTATCTCTTTGTCTATTCATTTACCAATACCACACTGTCTTGATTACTGTGGCTTTATAGTAAGTCTTGAAGTTGGGTAGGGGCAGTCCTCCAACTTTGTTCTTTTCCTTCAATATTGTGTGCCGTTCTGGGTCTTTTGCCTTTACATAGAAACTGTAGTATCAGTTCATTGATATCCTCAAATAACTTGCTAGGATTTTTATTGGGGTTCCATTGAATCTATAGATCAAGTTGGAAAGAACTTGATAATATGTATATATTATCTATGTATTGGTAATAGTGAGTCTTCCTATGCATGAACATGGAATATTTCTTCATTTATTCAGTTCTTTTATTTTGTTCATCAGAGTATTATAGCTTTTCTTTTACATATTTTGCTAAATGTATACATAAGTATTTCATTTTCTTGGGTGCTAATATAAATGGCATGGGGCAACTTGGAGTATAGAGAAAAAGTGGGGGGACTCCATATGGGGAAAGGGAATGAGGGCGGTCTATCCTCCAACAGGAATACCTAAGCAGCCTTGAAGGTGGCCCCTTCATGAACCTGTGATCTACAGACAGCTCTCCATCCAACATCCAATTATGTGAGACACCTGCAAAAACTCAATGCATAGAATATGGTGGAAAGGAGAGAGAAGGTTCAGCTGCTTCTGACCAAGGGATCAGGAAATAAAAAAATAAATAAAATTTTTATTGTGGTTGCATTGAATCTATAGATCAAGTTGGAAAGAACTTGATAATATGTATATATTATCTATGTATTGGTAATTGTGAGTCTTCCTATGCATGAATATGGAATATTTCTTCATTTATTCAGTTCTTTTATTTTGTTCATCAGAGTATTATAGCTTTTCTTTTACATATTTTGCTAAATGTATGTATTTTTTAGTTTCAAACACTCTTTAATTTGCAAATTCAAATTAAAACCACAATGAAATACCACCTCACACCCGTTAGAATGACTATTGCCAAAAAGACAAAAGATAACAGGTGTGGGCAAAGATATGCAGAAAAGGAAACCTTGTATGCTGTTAGTGAGAATGTAAATTAGTGCAATCATGTTGGAAAATAGTATGGAGATTCTTCAAAAAAACTAAAAAAATTTATTTACCATGTGATCCAGCAATCCCACTACTGTGTATCTGTCCAAAGAAAAATAAAATTGCTACGTAGAAGAGATGTTTACATTTCTATGTTTATTGCAGCATTATTCACATTTGATTTTATATATTAACCTTGTATCCTACAGTCCTGCTATAATTGCTTATTTGTTCCAGGAGTAGTTTTTTTTTTTTTTTAATTTTCTACGTAGATGATCATGCCATCTGCAAACAAAGACAGTTTTATTTCTTCCTCTCCCTTCTGTACACCTTTTATTTCCTTTTATTGCCTTACTGAATGTTAGTACTGTCAGTACAATGTTGAAAAGGAGGTAATAAGAGGAGACAATCTTGCCTCGTTCTTGATATTAGTGTGAAAATTTTGAGTTTAATGTTGAGCAAGCCTTGCATACCTGGTATAAATCTCGGTTGGTTGCAGTGTATAATTTCTTTATACAATGTTGGATTCAATTTGCTAATATTTTGTTGAGTATTTTTGCATCTGTGTTTATAAAAGATATTAGTCTGTAGTTTTCTTTTTTTAATTTTAATTTTAATTTTAGGTTTGGGAGTACGTGTGAAAGTTTGTTACATACGTAAATACATGTCATGGGGGCTCATTGAACATATTATTACATCACCCAGGTATTAAGCCCAGTACCCAATCGTTGTCTTTTCTGCTTCTCTGCCTCCTCCTATCTTTCATCCTCAAGTAGACACCAGTGTCTGTTGTTTCCTTCTTTGTGTTCATAAGTTCTTATCATTTAGCTCCCACTTATAAATGAGAGCTTATTTTGTGTTTGATTTTCAGTTCCTGAGCTAGTTTGGTGAGAATAGTGATTTCCAACTCCATCCATGTCCCTGCAAAGGATATGATCTAATTTCTTTTTGTGGCTGCACAGTATTCTATGGTGTATATGTACCACATTTTCTTTATGCACTATATCATTGATAGGCATTTAGGTTGATTACATGACTTTGCTATTGTAAATAGTGCTGCAATGAACATACGCATGCATTATAATAGAATAATTTATATTCCTTTGGGTATATACCCAGTAATAGGATTGCTGGGTCAAATAGTAATTCTGCCTCTAGGTCTTTGAGGAATCGCCATACTGTCTTCCACAATGACTGAACTAATTTACACTCCCGCCAACAGTGTATAAGATTCCTTTTTCTCTACGACTTTGCCATCATCTGTTGTTTTATGACTTTTTAAATAATAACCATTCTGATTGATATGAGATGGTGTCTCATTGTGGTTTTGATTTGTAGTTTTCTAACAATCAGTGACGCTGAGCTTTTTTTCATATGTTTGTTGATTGCATGTATGTTTTCTTTTTAGAAGTCTCTGTTTATGTCCTTTGTTCACTTTCAATGGGGTTGTTTGTTTTTCTCTTTAAGTTCTGTATACACGCTGGATATTAGATATTTGTCAGATGCATAGTTTGAATTTTCTCACATTCTGTAGGTTGTCTGATTATTGTGTTGATAGTTGCTTTTGCTGTGCAGAGGCTCTTAAGTTTAATTAGATCACATTTGTCAATTTTTGCTTTTGTTGTGATTGCTTTTGGTGTCTTTGTCATGAAATCTTCACTCGTTCCTATGTCCAGATGGTATTGCCTATGTTACCTTCCAAGGTTTTTATGGCCTGCAGTGGCACCATTTCTGTTCATTGCAGCCTCTGCCTCCTGGATTCAAGCGATTCTCATGCCTCAACCTCCTGAGTCACTGAGACTACAGGTGTGCACCATCACATCCAGCTAATTTTTTTGTATTTTTAATAAAGACAGGGTTTCACCATGTTGGCCAGGCTGGTCTTGACTTCCTGGCCTCAAGTGATTCACTCACCTCAGCCTCCCAAAGTTCTGAGATTACAGGCATGATCCACCACTCCCATCCTTAATCCATCTTGAGCTGACGTTTGTATATGTTGTAAGGAAAGGGCCCACCTTGGATCTTCGGCACTATGGCTAGCCAGTTATCCCAACAACATTTATTGAATAAGGAGTCTTTTCCCCATAGCACGTTTTTGTCAACTTTGTCAAAGATAAGATGGTTGTAGATGTGCAGTCTTAGCTCTGGGCTCTCTAGTTTGTTCCATTGGTCTATGTACCTGTTTTTGTAGCAGTACCATGCTGTTTTGGTCACTGTAGCCTTGTAGTACCATTTGAAGTTGGGTAATGTAATTCTTCCAGTGTTATTCTTTTTGCTAAGGATTGCCTTGGCTATTTGGCTCTTTTTTGGTTCCATATACGTTTTTAAATAATGTTTTCTAGTTCTGTGAAGAATGTCATTGGTAGTTTGATAGGAATAACATTGAATCTGTAAAGAGATTGGGGTAGTATAGCCATTTTAATGATATTGATTATTCTTATTAATGAACATAGGGTATTTTTAAAATTTATTCATGTTTTCTCTGATTTATCTGGGCATTGTTTTGTAATTCTTATTGTAGAGATCTTTTACCTTCCTGGTTACCTGTATTCCTAGGTATTCTATTTTTTTCCATGGCAATTGTGAATGAAGTTACTTTTGTGATTTGCATCTCGGTTTGGTTGTTGTTGATATATAGGAATGCTAATTGCTTTTTGTACGTTGATTTTGTATCCTGCAACTTTGCTGAAGTTGTTTATCAACTGAAGGAGCTTTTGGGCTAAGACTATGGGATTTTCTAGATATAGAATCATGTCATCTGCAAACAGAGACAGTTTGATTTTCTCTCTTCCAATTTGGATGTCCTTTATTTATTTATCTTGCCTAATTGCTCTGGCGAGGACTTCCAATACTATGTTGAATATAAGGGGTGAGAGGGGGCATCCTTGTCTTGTGCCAGTTTTCAAGCGGAATACTTTCAACTTTTGCCCACTTAGCATAAGGTTGGCAGTGGGTTTGTCATATGTGGCTCTTATTATTTTGAGGTATGTTTCTTCAATACCTTATTTATTGAAAGTTTTTTTTTAACATGAAGGAATGTTAAATTACCAAGCCTTTTCTGCATCTACTGAGATGATAATGTGGTTTTTGTCTGTAGTTCTTTTTATGTGATGAATCATATTTATTGATTTGTGTATGCTGAACCAACCTTGAATCCCAAAGATGACACCGTCTTGATCATGGTGGATTGGATTTTTGATGTGCTGCTGGATTTGGTTTGCAAATATTTTGTTAAGGAATTTTGCATTGATGTTCGTCAAGTATATTGGCCTGAAGTTTTCTTTTTTATTGTATATCTGCCAGGTTTTGGTATCAAGATTATGCTGACCTCATAGAATCAGTTGAAGAGAAGTCTCTTCTCCTCAATTTTTGTGGAATATTTCAGTAGGAATGGTACCAGCTCTTCTTTGTACATCTGGTAGAATTTGGCTATGAATCAAACAGGTCTTGGGCTTTTCTTGATTGGTAGGGTCATTTATTACTGATTCACTTTTGGAGCTCATTATTGATCTGTTCAGTTTCTTTCTGGGTCAGTCTTGGGAGGGTGCATTTGTCCAGGAATTTATCCATCTTCTCTAGGCTTTCTAGTTTGTGTGTGTAGAGTTGTTCATAGTGGTATCTGATGGTTGTTTTTATTTCACTGGGGTCAGTAGCAACACTCCCTTCTTTTTTTTTTAATGATATAATAATAATAATCATAATCGTATTATTTTTTGCCATAAAAATCTTTTATTAGGGAAAGCTATGTACTATAAGAATGCTTTAAAATGCAGCAGGAGGAGATAATAATAATCTTATTATTATTATACTTTAAGTTCTGGGATACACGTGCAGAACGTGTAGGCTTGTTACATAGGTATATAGGTGCCATGGTGGTTCGCTGCACCTGTCAACCCATCATCTACATTAGATATTTCTCCTAATGCTATCCCTTCCCTAGGCCCCCACCCCCTTGACAGGCCCCACTGTGTGATGTTTCCCTCCCTGTGTCCATGTATTCTCATGGTTCACCTCCTACTTATGAGTGAGAACATCTGGTGGTTGATTTTCTGTTCCTGTGTTAGTTTGCTGAGAATGATAGTTTCCAGATTCTTCCATGTCCCTGAGAAGGATATAAACTCATCTTTTTATGGCTGCATAGTATTCCATGGTGTATATGATATTTTCTTTATCCAGTCTATCATTGATGAGTTTTTGGGTTGACTCCAAGTCTTTGCTTTGAGGAACAGTGCTGCAATAAACATACGTGTGTGTATATCTTACAATTAATAATCTTTTGGGTATATACCCAGTAATGGGATTGCTGGGTCAAATAGTGTTTCTAGTTCCAGATCCTTGAGGAATCACCACACTGTCTTCCACAATGTTTGAGCTAATTTACACTCCCACCAACAGTGTAAAAGCATTCCTATTTCTCCATATCTTCTGTAGCATCTGTTGTTTCCTGACTTTTTGGTGATCACCATTCTAACATACGTGAGATGGTATCTCAATGTGCTTTTGATTTCCCTTTCTCTAGTGACCAGTGATGATAAGCTTTTTTTTCTTTTTTAGTTTTTCTCAGCAAGGCAACTTTACTTTCTGCAGAAAGGGTGCTCCCATCAGCCATCTTGCCACAAGAGGACACTGAACAAAGGAGGCAGGGCCATTTATATATAATGCATCTACCCTACTGCTGTGTCCTGATTCCATTGGTTGGAATTGGACTTCACAGTCTAGGGTGCACCTGGTTGGCTAACAACTTAAAACTTTTCTAAAGAGGTAAAGGCAGAGGAGAACAAAGGAAAAGAAGTAACTTGAGGAATGCTTAGAGAAGCAGTAATATTTCCAAATAAGGAAGGGGAGTAAGCTATGACCTAACACTTGCCTGGGCTTGGCCACGCATGTCAGGGCAAATATCTAGATTAAAGTGTAAGAACTAAGAACACAGGATACACTTATTTCCTTGTTATGACTAACAGCTACTTTAAGATTATTAGTAAAAGCTTTAAATTAAATTAACCTTTGAATAAATGATTATTTATTCATAATGAACTAAGAAGAAAGATTTGAGGAGGAACCTTTTATTTATTCTTATTTTCTACAATTCCTCTCTTTTTCTAATTCTTCTTCAAACTTATTTAACATGTCTTGACTCATTTGTTATGTTTGTTCTTCTAAAAAAATAATCTATCTGAATAAGGTGGAGGAGGGGTTGGGGATATTTTAGTAAGAGTTGTGTCTACTAGCCTCTGCATGCATCCTCGGATGCATGGTATGACACAACATCTAACGAGAAGAGGTATACTTATCACAGTTGCTAGAGAGGTAAGAATTGAGGTTATGGTTTCTTTCCATTGACCAAACCACCTTCTGAGCCAATTTGAAATAGGGTTATTGGTGCCAGAATTTTTAGCTAACTCACTGACAAAGCAGTAGGTCCTTAGAGGGCTTTTGTTATGCTCCCATCGTGAACAGTGTTGTTTGGAATAAAGGTATGACACTGGGTTTTAATCATAACACAAACACCACCTTTGTCTGCTGATATCATATCTAGGGTTATTCTATTTTCTTAGACCATTTGACTAGTGGATCCTAATTGTTCAGCTATTTCTTTGACAGCATCTTTAGTATAGTTAACAAACCTCTGTTGGTTGTAATAAATGTAGTTTATCTAATCTACATTTGTAATTCATTGTTACCTACCAAAATAACATTGACTTAAATTTTGCAGCTATCTGATCTCAGGCTTTGAATTTACCTGGTACTCCTCAAGGAATTCCAATTGCATCTAAATAAACATGAGAATCAAAAGACCTATAAGGAGCTTCTCTTATTTGCTGATGTTGTAATTTCTCTTTCTCTGTTGATGAAATGCCAGGGTAAAAGGGATAACCAATTGGACTAGAGCACTAGTGCCGCTCCAACTTTTTGACAAAGCATCCAGTAAAGGTTCTCCACAATACCACCATGCATCAGCTTGGGGATGAGCTTTTTTTCAAATGTTTCTTGGCCACACAGATGTCTTGTTTTGACACATATCTGTTCATATCCTTTGTCCACTTTTTGATGGGGTTGTCTTTTTCTTGTAAATTTGTTTAAGTTCTTTGTAGATTGAATATTAGTGCTTTGTCAGATGGATAGACTGCAAAATTTTTCTCCCACTCTATAGGTTGCCTGTTTACTGATGATAGTTTCTTTTGCTGTGAAGAAGCTGTTTAGTTTAATTAGATCCCATTTGTCTATTTCAGCTTGTGTTGCCATTGCTTTTGGTGTTTTAGTCAAGAAGTCTTTGCCCATGCCAATGTCCTGAATGATATTGCCTGTTTTCTTCTAGGGTTTTTATGGTTTTAGGTCTTACATTTAAGCCAGCGTTATTCTGATACCAAAACCTGGCAGAGACACACCAGAAAAATAATATTTCAGGCCAATATCCCTGATAAACATCAGTGCGAAAATCCTCAATAAACTACTGGCAAACTGAATCCAGCAGCACATTAAAAAGCTTATGCATCACGATCAACTTGGCTTCATCCTTGGGATGCAAGGCTGATTCAACATATGCAAATTAATAAATGTAACTTATTGCATAAATAGAACCAATGACAAAAACCATAAGATTATCTCAATCGATGCAGAAGAGGCCTTCAATAAAATTCAACACCCCTTCATGCTAAAAACTCAATAAACTAGGTATTGATGGAACATATCTCTAAATAATAAAAGCTATTTATGACAAACTCCCAGCCAATATCATACTGAATGGGCAAAATCTGGACACATTCCCTTTGAAAACAAACATGAGATAAATGATACCCTCTCTCACCACTCCTATTCCACATAGCATTGGAAGTTCTGGCCAGGAGATCAGGCAAGAGAAAGAAATAAAGGGTATTCAAGTATGAAGAAAGGAAGACAAATTGTCTCTGCTTGTGGATGACATGATTGTATATTTAGAAGACCCCATCATCTCGGCCCCAAATCTCCTTAAGCTGATAAGCAACTTCAGCAGAGTCTCAGGATACAAAACCAATGTGCAAAAATTACAAGCATTTCTATACATCAATAATAGCCAAATCATGAGTGAACTCACATTCACAATTGCTACAAAGAAAAGAAAATACCTAGAATACAACTTACAAGGGATGTGAAGGACCTCTTCAAAAGGAACTACAAACCACTGCTCAAAGAATTAAGACAGAACACAAACGAATGGAAAAACATTTCATGGTCACAGATAGGAAAAATCAATATCATAAAAGTGGCCATACTCCCCAAAGTAATTTATAGATTCAATGCTATCACCATGAGGCTACCATTGAATTTCTTCACAGAATTAGAAAAAAAAATACTTTAAATTTTATACGAAACCAAAAAAGAGCCTGTATGGCCAAGACAATCCTCAGCAAAAAGAACAAAGCTGGAAGCATCATCCTACCTGACTTCAAACTATACTAAAAGGCTGCAGTAACCAAAACAGCATGATACTGGTACCAAAACAGAGATATAGACCAATGGAACAGAACAGAGGCCTCAAAAATAACCCCACACATCTACAACCATCTGATTCTTTGACAAACCTGATAAAAATAAGCAATTGGGAAAGGATTCTTTATTTAATAAATCGTGTTGAGAAAATTGGCTAGCCATATGCAGAAAACTGAAGCCAGACCCCTTCCTTACACCTTATACAAAAATTAACTCAAGATTGATTAAAGGCATTCCCTTCATTTCTAATTGTGTTTATATCTTCTATGTTTTCTTGTTAATTAGTCTAGCTAATTAGTCTAGCTAGTAGCTTATGTATTTTATTATTATTATTTTTTAAATCAACTCCTGGATTTGTTGATCTTCTGAATGTTTTTTTGTATCTCAGTTTCCTTAGTTCAGATATGATTTTTGTCATTTCTCATCTTCTGCTAGCTTTGGGGGTGATTTGTTCTTTTTATCTAATTCTTTCAGTTGTGAGTTTAGCCTGTTAATTTGAGATCTTTCTACCTTTTTGATGTGGGCACTTAGTGCTATGAATTTCCCTCTTAACACTGCCTTAGCTGTGTCCCAGAGATTCTAACAGTTTGTATCTTTTTCTCATTATTTTCAAATAATTTATTGATTTTTACTTTAATTTTGTTCAGAGGTATGTTGTTTAATTTCCATGTAATTGTATGTTTTTGAGCTATTTTCATTGTGTTGACATATTTTTAGTGCACTGTGGCCCAAGAGTGTGTTTGGTATGATTTTGGTTGTTTTACATTGGTTGAAAATTGTTTTATGTCCAATTGTGTAGTTGATTTTAGAGGATGTACCATATGGTGATGATTAGAATATATATTCTGTTGGTTTTGGGTTGAGGACTTCTGTAAAGGTCTGTCAGATGCATTTGGTCCAATGCTGAGTTTAGGTCCTGAATATCTTTGTTAATTTTCTGCATCAGTGATCTGTCTAATACTATCAGTGGAGTGTCGAAGTCTCCCACTATTATTGTGTGGGAGCCTATGTCTCTTTGTAGGTCTCTAAGAACGTGCTTTATAAATCTGAGTGCTCCTGTGTTGGGTTTATATATATTTAGAATAGATTTTCTTCTTGAATTGAACCTTTTACCATTATGTAATGTCCTTCCCTGTCTTTTTTGATCTTTGTTGGTTTGAAATCTGCTTTGTCTGAAATTAGGGTTGCAACCCCTGTTTTTTTCTGTCTTCCATTTGCTTTGTAGATTTTTCTTCATCCTTTTATTTTTAGTATATAGGTGTCATTACATGTGAGATGGGTCTCTTCAAGACAGCATATGATTAGGTCTTGCTTTTTTTATCCAGCTTGCAACTGTGTGCCTTTTAAGTGGGGCATTTAGCCCATTTACATTCAAAGTTAGTACTGATATGTGTGAATTTGATCCTGTCATTGTGCTGGTAGCTGGTTATTTTGTTGGCTTGTTTGTGTGATTGCTTTATAGTGACACTGGTCTGGGTTTTTAAGTGTGTTTTTGTGTAAGCTGGTAGCAGTCTTAGCAGTCTTTCTTTTCTATATTTAGTGCTCCTTTTAAGATCTCTTTTAAGGCATATCTGGTGGTAATGAAGTCCCTCAACATTTGCTTATCTTTAAAGGATCATATTTCTCCTTAACTTAGGAAGCTTAGTTTGGGTGTATATAACATTATTGGTTGAAGATTTCTTCTTTATTTCTTTCTTTCTTTTTCTTTCTCTTTCTTTCTTCTTTCTTTCTTTCTTTCTTTCTTTCTTTTTCTTTCACTCTTTCTTTCTTTCTTCTCTCTCTTTCTCTCCTCTCTCTTTCTCTCCTCTCTCTCTCTCTCTCTCTTCTGAGACAGAGTCTTACTCTGTCACCCAGGCTGGAGTGCAGTGGCCTGATGATCTCATCTCACTGCAACCTTTGCCTCCCAGGTTCAAGCAATTCTCCTGCCTCAGCCTCTGGAGTAGCTGGGACTGCAGGTGTGTACCACCACATCTGGCTAATTTTTGTATTTTGTATTTTTTTATTTTTTAGTAGAGATGGGGTTTCACCATGTTGGCCAGTCTGGTCTTGAACTCCTGATCTTGTGATCTGCCCACCTTGGCCTTTCAAAGTGTTGGTATTACAGGTGAGTCACTATGCCCGGCCAATTTTTTTTTTTCTTAAAGAATGTTGAATATAGGCCCTCAATCTCTTCTGGCTTGTAGTGTTTCAGCCAAGAGATCTGCTGTAAGCCTAATGTGGTTTCATTGTAGGTGACCTTTGCTTTCTCTCTATTTGCCTTTAAAGTGATTTTCTTTCATTTTAATCCTGAAAAATCTGATGATTATGTGTCTTAGGGATGATCTTCTTATGTAGAATCTTGCAGGATTTCTCTGATTTCCTGAATTTAACTGTTGGCCTCTCTAGCAAGATTGGGGAACTTTTCATGAATTGCATTCTGAAATATAGTTTCCAAGTAATTTTCTTTCTCCCTCTCCCTTTTAGGGCTGCCCGTGATTCATAGATTCATCCTCTTTACACAATCTCATATGTCTCAGAGGTTTTTTTTCATTCCTTTTTATTCTTTTTTCTTTATTTTTCTGCCTTATTTCAGAGAACCAGTCTTCAAATTCTGAGATTCTTTTCTCAACTTGGTTTATTCTGCTGTTAATTCTTGTCATTGCATTATAAAATTCTTGCACTGTGTTATTCAGATCTGTCAGACCTGTTAGATTCTTGTTTTATATTGATTATTTTGTCCTTCAGGCAATTTATATTGAATTGCCAGGCAGAAACTCTCCTTCTCTTTTCTACCTTTCCCCAAACAAACACTGTTTCTTTCTTTGTTCTAAGCCACACAAAGCTGGAGGTCAAGTGACACAAGCCCCTCTGTGACCTCCACAACTGTGACTACAGTGGGTCAGACCCGAAGCCAGCACAGCACTGAGTCTTGCCTAAGGCCTACTGTAGCCATCCTCTGGCTACAGCTTATGTTCACTCAAGGCCCTGGGGCTCTATCTACAATTAGCAGGTGGGAAAGCCAGCCAGGCCTGTATGCTTCCCTTCAGGGTGGTGAGGTCCTTCAGGCCCCATGTGGGTCCAGAGGGACTAGAGTCAAAAACCTTAGAAGTCTACCTGGTGATCTGTTTTATTGTGGCTGAGCTGACACTCAAACCACAAGACATAGTCCTTCGCACTTTTCCCTCCCCTTTCCAAAGACAGAGAAGCTTCACTCTGTCGCTAGTGCCATCCCAGGCCACAGGGAGTACTGCCAGCCTATTGGCTAGTGTTTCTTTCATTTTTTTTAATCTTAAACACGAGGATTTTATTTTTTATTTTTTTAAATATATATTTTATTGCATTTTAAGTTTTGGGGTACATGTGAAGAACATGCAAGATTGTTGCATAGGTACATACATGGCAATGTGATTTGCTGCCTCCCTCTCCATCACCTATATCTGGCATTTCTCCCCATGTTATCCCTCCCCAACTCCCCACCCCCTGCTGTCCTTCCCCTAGTTCCCCGACACAGACCCCAGTGTGTGATGCTCCCCTCCCTGTGTCCATGTGTTCTCATTGTTCAACATCCACCTATGAGTGAGAACATGCTAGTGTTTCTTTAAGGCCAAAGTTTCTTTAAGGCTCTTAAGTCATCTTGTCAAGAATGCTGCCTGGCCGATGACTCACCCTTCAGGGCAGTAGATTCCCTTCTGACCCACAGCAGGTCTAGAAATGTCATCCAAGAGTCAAGTCCTAGAATTCCAAGAGCCCTCTTGGTGCTCTGCCATGCTGGTACCTAAGGTGCAAGACAAAGTGCCCTTTACTTTTCTCAAGCAGAAGTTTTGTCTTGTGGTTATCACCACTGGTAATGCACTGAGTCTCACCTGAAGTCTACAAGTCTCAGAGGCTCATCTAAGGCTGTAAATGTAATACCTGGGTATCATGGCTGGTTATTCAGGGTTCAAAAGCTCTTCAGTTAGCAGGTGATAAATCTGCCAGGACTGCATCCTTTTTTTCATGATGTCTCAGTAAGTTGCATGCCTTCCAAGTCTACTTTCTCTGAGCCTAGTTCTGCCCTAGGATTTGCCTGAGAGTTGCAGTCCTTTTGACCTCAACAGTCCTTATGACCTAGAGACGTTGATTACTTTTGTCCTCAGTGGCAAGTTTTGTGGGCACTTAAGTTTGGGCTGCTGGCATTGGCAATTCCCCTCTGGCTAGAGCTGGTTTAAATGCTTCCTCTGTGGGCAGGCATCAGCTGAGTTTGGTCTGGTTTTCCTTTCTGCTTCAGCAGAGCAGCACTGATTTCAATGCTCCACAATTGCTGTGTTCTTCCTCCCCCAGTGCCTAGAGATACTCTGCAGCACATTGCAGAGAGGCGGCATCGGCAATTCAGGACTTCAAAAAAATCTCTTCAGTGCCTCTTTCAGTGATATGAAGTTAAAACCAGTTATTATGAGTGCTTACCTTACTTTTGGTTGTTATGAAGGTGTTTTTTCTGTGTTGTTAGTTTTGTTGGTGTCCTTTTGATTGGGGTATCATCGGTGAGCCTTCTTTTCAGCCATCTTGCTCCACCTTTTACATTCATAAAATTTGTAAAGCTCACCCAGGTATTAAATTAATATTTTAATGTTAGTTATTTTTCCTGATCCTCTCCCTCCTCCTACCCTCCATCCTTTAATAGACCCCAGTGCATATTGTTCCTTTCTGTGTGTTCATGTGTTCTCATCATTTAGCTCCCTCTTTTAAGTGACAACAGTGGTATTTGGTTTTCTGTCCCTGCGTTAGATTGCTGCTAAGAATTATGGCCTCCAACTCCATCCATGTCCCTGCAAAAGACATGATCGTGTTCTATTTATGGCTGTATAGTATTCTATGATGTATATGTACCACATCTTCTTAATCCAGTTTAATACCTGAGTGATGGAATAATCTGTACAACAAATCCCCATGACACAAGTTTACCTATGAAACAAGCCTATACATGTATCCCTGAACTCAAAATAAAAGTTAAAAAAAGTATGGATAAAATCAGTGTAATTGAGATCTCTGTCATCTAAATATTTGTCTATTTTTCTACTAGAAACATTCAAATTATTCTCCTCTTGGTATTTAAAAATATATCATGATTATTGTAAACTATAGTCACCCTACTAGTTGATCAAACACTAGGTCTTATTTCTTCCATCAAACTGTGTGTTTGTATCCATTAATCAACCTCTTTTACTCCTCTCTCACCCCTGTACTTTCTGTCCTCTACAACCACCAATCTACCCTCTACCTTTATTAGATCCACATTTTGTGTTCCCATATATAAGTGAGAATATGCAATATTTGTATTTCTGTGCCAGGCTTATTTAGATGAATATAATGACTTCTGGTTCCATTCATATTGCTGGAAATGAACTTTTTTTTTATAGCTGAGTAGTATTCCATAGTGTATACCACATTTTCCTTATCTGTGCTTCAGCAGAAGTTTAAGAACCAGGGACAAATTCTGTATCCACAAAAAATGACACTAGGCCCATTGCAAGAGGGCAAGCCTGGATCTGGCTTCTGCAGTTCCTTGGGACATCTGGCATTCCTTTTACCTACCATTAATTTCCAGTAGCCCCACATGCTTACACAGATTCCTGTTACCATGTTGCTTGGACATGAGAGGGGCACTACAGCCCTAACTAGTATACTGTTAAAATATAATACTTTTAATTCTTATGAAGATGAAACTACCTTGAAATCATGTACGTTACGTTTTCCAATATTTTATTTAAAAATATATATTCAGAAAAATAGGAGATTGCCTACATTTTGTTCTCGGACTATAGATTTTGTCTCTATTACTAATGATAACCATGAAATTTTCTAGAGAAAACTTTAAATTAAATCAGTGCAATATTATCATTTGGTTCTTCGTAAAATTTTAAATTTGCTGATGCATTATGAATCTAGTGAGTCTAACAATGATTAACATGACTTTTACCATCCTATTAAATTATATGTTGTAAAATATATTTACTTATGCTGAAAGATTCATTCTGTAGAAATGTCCTGTTTAAAAATGTTGCTAACATAATGCTGTATATTTCTAAAGGAAAAATATAATGGGTGGCCTGAGAGGAGTGGCAGATGGATCAGCACTGCACAGAGATGTAAAGCCATGTATGATGCCTGATGGTGCTTACTAGGATCAAAGTGGGGTACTAGTAAATGAAATATTGCTCTCAGTCTGAATCCTTCACATGTAGGCTAATTCTAGGAACTCAAACTTTTAGGCTTGTCCACAAGTTGGGAAGGTGGAATAAGTCTGGACACTTGACTACGATTCAGTTTCCCTGTTGCATTTACTCTGTTCCCAGGTTACCTAGAGGCCAGAAAACATGGAGGTGGGGATACTGTCTTAGTGGAGGATTATGACCCAGTCCAAGAATGAGCACTGTCAACTTTTCTACCTTCATATGTAGGTTTAAATTCTATAACTCTGACAAACCTCAACTCTTGAGGAAATCTTAAGTAAATAAAAAATCTGAACATAGATATTTCATAGTTCTAGGGTCTTAGGAATTATATGAGGTCTAGGGAATGTACTAAGATAGCACTAAGTAATCATTTATTTGTCCATCCATCCATCCATTCATCCAACCATCTATCCATCCATCCATCCATCTATCCGTCCATTCATCCATCCATCCATCCATCCATCCAGTAATTATTCACAAGCTCTTAGAAAGACAAGATATTCTTCTGGATGTTAGAGTAGACAAGCAGATTAAAGACAAAGACCTAGGCTTCATGGACCTTGTGGCTTAGGTTAACAATTATTTTTTTTCTTTCAGATGTTTAGGTATACAAAATAGGGCTACTTTTGTGGCACTGAGGACTACCTTGTTCTTGGTCTTCTCCATGCAGTGTGCATATCTGCTCAATAGTACTTTGGTAGCTAATGTACCAAATGCCACCATGCTAGAGTTTGATCAACACTTCTCTTAAAATTTATAATACACTTTTACTAGGGGAAAGTAGGTTTTGAAAAGAATTCTTTAGTTCACATACCCTCCCTAATTCTTAACTATACAGCTACACCATGTACTTTAAGAGTGGGTTTCACAGTTTAGTCAGAGCAATGGAGGGAATGCTTGGTTGTAGGTGGGCAACCTTCCCACTCTCCCTACCCCAAAACAAAAATTACCATTATGTTATGGAGAAAATGTTTGTGAAAAAGCTTTCATAGTATTTATCTCGAAAAAAGATAGAATTACATTTGCATTAATAGTGGACTATTAACAAGGTACTGTTGATTTCTGGTAGTTGAGAAGGAAAAACAATTTTAATTATTTAAAGGAAGTGACCAAGATTACATCAGTCCTTTTATGCAGTGGATCTAGAGGGAGGGAGCTATGAAGACAGCACAAAATACACACAGGAAATCATTTATATTGATTGTAAAAATAATAAAGAGCTAGAGAATGAAAACAAAACTCAGAGTTTACTAATTAATAGACATTTATTAAGTAACTACTGTGGGTAAAGGCACTGTGCTGAGTACTGCAGAAGATATAAAAACAACTGTAATCATTGGTATCTGACTTTTAGGAAATTGCAGTCATTGAGGGTGAGGATATGACAAATATATATATAACCATAATATACAGCATAATACATTAAATGTTTCCGTAAAGAAAATAGATATAAATGTTAAAAATGTTCAGGAAAAGAAAGAGCATCTGGTTGCATACGTGTTTAGGGCTGAGGGACACTGTTGAAATTAGAGATAAGGCGTCTCGGCTGAGTCTAAAGGTGTATGTCATTTAAATAGGCACAGATGGGCAGAGGTGCAGAAGTGAGAAAGCACAGTTGAGGAAATGAACAGTAATGCTGTATCAGGGAATACAGATCATTACTTTTGGGGAGAAAGGGCTGATAATGCTAGAAAGACAGGATAGGGAAAGTTACAGATATTTCTTATGCCTTTTTATCCTCTTATTTTTACCTATATATATATTTTTGGCTGACTCCTCATATCTTCTCTTTTTTTCTTTGCATTTACAAAAAAAAATCTGTCTGACAATCATTTTGCTTAATTGTAAGGTCATTTAAATGTATGTTAGTCAATTGTCTATGATATTTGATCAAAAATCACTGCAGTGAATTAGTACTCAGAAGCCTGCAGTGCAGCAAGTCTTAGAGGATCAAAAAAAAAGAAAAAAGAATAATAGCTAAGCTTTAAATATATGGATGTGAAACCAGGTGGTTTTCTGTAGCAACATTTTTCTCCACAGGCATATAGTTTTGCTCGACGCCTTTTAACTTCTAGTGTATTAAAAAGAAAACTGAGTTGAAACAAATCAGTAATTAGGTTTTTCCCAGTCTTTTTACTTAAAGGAAGAAAGCAGGCTATTCTGTATCTCTAGTTAGTTTATTTTTGGCTCACCTTATAGTTGTTCAGCTTTGAGACATTTCATGTTTAGATTAAGCATGCCTTTGGGCAAATTTGATTTTTATCAAGTAATTTCCAACTGTGTTGCAGTCACAAAGATAAAGGTATAAGAACTATTTTCTGATCACCTTTCATAAGATAATGCTAGTGCTTTTGTTAATTTTAGAGGTAAGGTCTTGTATAATGTAATTGTTGTTATTGTTATAGCATAGATTAGTTATAATCAAGCACTTGCTAGTTAGAATTATAAAAGGCCATAAATGATTAGAATTGTCAGAGCTTGATTATTACTCTTATGGTTAATAATAAGCCTACTTTTAAGTCTTAATCATATTTACTTTAGGCATGAGTTTAATTTATTTATTTTAAAATGATTTTAAAATGCCAGATTAGATGAACTTCCTTTATGATGGAATGTTTATTTATTTATTTTCATAGTTCCTGGTCTCAAGTTTGTATAACCTTGAAAAAATTACTTAACCCCTCTTTATTCAGCTTTCTCATTTGATTTTGTTTTTGTTTTTGTTTTTAAAAATAATCATTTATTTTTATGGATACATAATTGTACATATTTATGGGATACATGTGATATTTTGATACATGCATATAATGTATAATGATAAAATCAGTGTATTTATTCACCTCAAACGTTTATTGTTCCTTTTTTTGGGAACATTTTAAATATTTTCTTCTAGCTACTTTGAAATATATAATAAATTATGTTGACTATAGTCACTATACAATTATATCAAACACTGCAACTGATTTCTTTTATCTAATTGTATGTTTGTACCCATTAAACCACCTCTCTTCATTCCTCTCCTACCCTTCCCAGCCTCTGGTAACTGTTTTTCTTCTTCCTACCTTCATAAGATACACTTTTTAAGGTCTCATATGAGGGAGATCATGCAATATTTGTCTTTCTGTACCTAGATTATTTCAGTTAACATATTGTCCTCCAGTCCAATTCATGTTGCTGCACAGGACAGAATTTCATTCTTTTTTTTTTAATGGCTAAATAGTATTTCATTGTGTAAATATACCATATTTTCTTTATCCATTCATCTATTGATAGATGATTCCATATCTTGGCTAATGTGAATAGTGCTGCAATAAACATGGGAGGGCAGGTATCCCTTTGGTATTTTGATTTCTTTTCCTTTGGATGAATACCCATTTTTAAAATCGCTGTATCATATAGCAGTTCCATTATTAGTTTTTTGAGAAACTTCCATACTGCCTCCTATAATTACTATATTAATTCGTGTTCCAAATAACAGTATATAAGTCTTTTTCTCCGCATCCTTACAAGCATCTCCTATTTTTTATCTTTTTGATAAAAGCCATTTTAACTAGAGTGAAATGATACCACATTGCAGTTTTAATTTCCATTTTCTTGAAGATTAGTGATGTTGAGCATTTAAAAAATATATCTGTTGGTTGTTTGTATGTCTTCTTTTGAGAAATGTCTACTCAGATCCTTTGCCCACTTTATAACGGGATTATTTGTTTTTTTCGGTGGTTTTTTTTTTACTATTGAGTTGTGGGGTTCCTTATATATTATGGATATTAGTCTTTTATTAAATGAATACTTTGGAAATATTTCCTCACATTCTATAGGTTGTCTTTTTGCTCTGTTGATTGTGTACTTTGCTGTGCAGAAGCTTTTTAGTTTGATATAGTCCCATTTGTCTATTTTATTTTTTGTTTTCTGGACTTTTGAAGTCATAGTCATAAAATCTTTGCCTGAAGTGTTTCCCCAATGTAATCTTCTAATATTTTTGTACTTTCTAACTTAATATGTGTATAGTTTAGGTATTTAATCCATTCTGAGTTGTATTTTCTATATGCAGAGAGATAGGCCAGAGAGTCTAGTTCCATTCTTTTGCATATGAATATCTAGTTTTCCCAGCAGTATTTATTGAAGAGGGTCACCTTTCCCCAATATGTTCTTGGAAACTCTGTCAAAAATCAGTTGGCTCTAAATATGTGAATTTATTTCTGAGCTGTCTGTTCTGTTCAATTGGTTTATGTATCTGTTTTTATTCCAGTACCATGCTGTTTTACTTACTATCGCTTTTTAGCATAATTTGAAGTCAGATAATGTGATGCCTTCAGATTTGTTCTTTTGCTTAGAACTGCTTTGACTATTCAGATTTTTTTGTGATTCCATATACATTTTAGGTTATTTTTCTATATCTGTGAAGAATGGTATTGGTATTTTGATAGGGATTGCATTGACTCTGTACATTGCTTTGGGTAGTATGGACATTTTAGCAATATTGATTCTTGCAAGCCATGAATATGGAATATCTTTACATATATATATATATATATTTGGTGTCCTCTTTGGTTTATTTCATGAATGTTTTACAGTTTTCTTACAGTGAGCTTTCATTTCTTTGGATAAGTTTATTCCTAGGTATTTATTTTGTTTGTGTTTATTGTAAATGGAATTACTTTATTGGTTTATTTTTCAGATTGTTTGCTGTTGGTATAGAGAGATGTTACTGATTTTTGTATGTTGATTTTCTATCCTGCAGCTTTAATGAATTTGTTCATGAGTTCTAATAAGTTTTTGGTAGAGTCCTTGGTTTTTCTATATGTAAAATTATTTCATCTGCAAAGAGTAACAATTTGACTTCCTTATTTCCAATATGGATGTCTTTTATTATTTTCTTTATCCTGATTGCTCTGGCTAGAGTTTCCAGTACTACGTTGAAGGAAAATAGTGAAAATAGGCATCCTTGTCTTGTTCCAGTTCTTAGTGGAAAGGCTATCAGCTTTTTCCATTCAGTATGATATTAGCTGTGGGTTTGTGATATATGGTCTTTATTATGTTGAGGTATGTTCCTTCTACGTCTAATATGCTGAGGTTTTTTTTTTTTTTTTAAATCATGAATGGATATTGAATGGTATAAAATACTTTTTTTGCATCTGTTGAGGTAGATACATTTTGTCCTTTATTTTGTTGATGTGATGAATCATTTATTGACTTGTGTATGTTGAGCTAGTCTTGTATGCATAGGATAAATCCCCCTCGATCATGGTATATTATTGTTGAGTAACTTTTGCATCTATGTTTGTTAGGGATATTGGCCTGTAGGTTTGTTTGGTTTTGGTCATGTCTTTGGTTTTGGTATCAGGGTCATGTTGACCTCTTAGAATGAATAAGGGAAAATTCCTTTTGATTTTTGGAAGAGTTTCAGAAGAATTGGTGTTAGTTTTTCTTTATAAACTTGATAGAATTCAGTAGTAAAGCCATCTGGTCTTATGATTTTCTTTGTTGGGAAAATTTATATTACTGATACAACCTTGTTACTCATTATTGTTCTGTTCAGGTTTTCTATTTCTTCCTAGTTCAGTCTTGATAGATTGTGTATGTCCAGGGATTTATCTATTTCCTCTAGCTTTTCCAAGTTTTTAATGTATCACTGTTCATAAGTCTCTTATGATCTTCTGTATTTCTGCAGTATTAGTTGTAATTTCTCCCTTTTAATTTCTGATTTTATTTGGGTTTTCTTTTAGCTAGTGGAGTATCAACTTGTTTATTTTTTTCAAAAAATCAACTTTTCGTTTTATTGAAACTTTTAATTTTTTTAGACTATTGTATTTAGTTCTGCTCTCATCTTCATTATTTTATTTCTTCTACTTTTTGAGTTTTTGTTTCTTTGCTTTGTAGTTTCTTGAGGTGTATCATTTTGTTGTTTATTTGAAATTATTCTACTGTTTTTTACATAGGTTTTTTTTGCTATACACTTCCTTTTAGCATTGCTTTTGATGTATTCCACAGATTTTGGTATATTGTGTTCCACTTTCATTTGTTTCAAAAAACTTTATTTCTTAATTTCTTCATTGACTTTATGGTTATTCAGGAGACTATTATTTAATTTTCCAAACAATGTTTGTTTACAGTTCCAGAGTTCCTATTGTTATTGATTTTTAGTTTTATTTCATTGTGTTCTGAGAAGATACTTGATATGATTTTAATTTAAAAAAATTTTTCAAGACTTGTTTTTTTGGCCTAACATATGGTCTATCCTAGGGAATGTTGCATGTTCTCAGGAGAGGAATTCATGTCCTTTAGTTGTAGGATG
This sequence comes from Cacajao melanocephalus, assembly GCA_963573385.1. NCBI lineage: Eukaryota > Metazoa > Chordata > Mammalia > Primates > Pitheciidae > Cacajao > Cacajao melanocephalus. The sequence goes on from CAUYLG010059922.1 coordinate 29,083, forward strand.
AAATGTTCTTTAAATGTTAGGTGCATTTGGTTTAAAACTCATTTAAATCCAATGTTTCTTCATCCATTCTCTTGCTAGATGATCTGTCTAATCCTGAGAGTGAAGAGTTAAAGTCCCCAAAGTTATATATCAGAGTGCTGTTGCATTGTGTGCATATATAGAATTGTTATATCCTTTTGCTCAATTGATCCTGTATTTGTCGTTTTTTTTTTTTTTTTTTTTTTACAGTTTTTGACTTCGTCTCTTTTTTTTTTTCTGATGTAAGTATAGCTACTTCTGCTCATTTTTGGTTTCAATTTCCATGAAATATCTTTTTCTATGCCTTCACTTTTAGTCTACACATGACTTTACAGATAAAATGAATTTCTTGTGGGCAGTATATAATTGGATCATGTTTTCTTATTATTCAGCAAGTCTATATCTTTTAAGTGGGGGTATTTAATCCATTTGCCCTAAAGGCTATTATTGATGGGTGAAGACATTCCTGTCATTTTGCTAACTGTGGTCTGGTTGTTTTATATATCCTTTGCTCCTTTCTTCCCCTCATCCTGTTACCTTTGTAGTTTGGTGGTTTTCTGTAATGGTAATGTTTGACTCCTTTCTCATTCCCATTTTTGTATTTGCTCTAACAGTGAGTTTTTATTTTTGTGTTTTTAAATGATAATAAATATCATTCTTTTGCTTTCAAATGTAAGACTCCCTGAAGCACATCTTGTAAGGCCAGTCGAGTGGTGATAAATTCCTTCAGTTTTTTATTTTCTAGGAAAGTATTTTGTTAAACTTATTTTTTTTTGCATAAAATGAAATAGTCATTGTGTTTCTAATTCTCAGATTCCAAAATTGATCATCCAGCCTTATTGTCTTTTATTCATTTATATTAATGATCATAAAATAACATGCTAGAAGATTTATTTATTTATTTATTTATTTATTTTGAGACAAAGTCTTTCTCTGTTGCCAAGGCTGGAGAGCAGTGGCCGGATCTTGGCTTACTGCAACTTCTGCCTCCCAGGTTCAAACACTTCTCTCGCCTCACCCTCCCAAGCAACTGGGACTACAGGCTCATGCCACTACACCCAGCTAATTTTTGTATTTTTAGTAGAGACAGAGTTTCACCATATTGGCCAGGCTGGCCTCAAACTCCTGACCTCGTGATTCACCCACCCTGGCTTCCCAAAGTGCTGGGATTATAGGCATGAGCCACTGCACCTGGCCAAGTTTTATTTATGGTACACATAAATAGGAAATGATGCTGTTTGTATATCAATATACTCTTAAATTTAAAGATCCTCCAAACTAAACAAAAATTATCATTTTGAATAATTTTAGTATACTTATTTTGCGTCTTTTATTCTTAAATAAGTGTTTGCTCTAATAATATTAGATAATAAAATATTTATTAAATTTTATTTGCCTTCTTTAACCCTAATAATATTAGCATGTTTATTAAATTTATTTTGTCTTTCTTTTAGCCCTTGTTATGATACTCAAACAATGTTTACTTTTGTTACTCTATTTACCAGTTAGATTAGATTTTAAAATGTTTAGATTAAATATGAAATAAGAACCTTATTTGTAATTTACATTTTTCTTTCTTTGGTTCACTGAAGAAATTCTTTCATTATTAAGATGCCACTTCAGCATCATGTTGAAATAGAACATTTTTTATGAATTGTTAATTATAGTTGTTAAGCTTGATAGTAACTTTAGAAAAAGATGCCTCTGGCCAAATATTCAGTGTTGGAAATGAGTATTACTTATGCAAATAGCATAAATTACACTCAGACTGTTTCCATTAGGGAGGGATGAACAAGAGTCTCTTGTACATAGATGTAATTTGAATTTATGTGAAAATTAATTTTATAGCTAATGTACTTGTCTACACTAAGAAATAGACTCATCAGTCTAAAATATCAATCTTGGGTGAGGTCAATTGAATGTCTTTTTGAAAAAAGTATACAAAATAACAGTTCCCTTGAATGAAATGATCTCCTCTCTTTGACAAAAATAAAATGAAAATTTCTCTGTAAGATAAGATAAGCCAAGCCAATCTTCTACAATAATCTTGCTTAAAGAATGGAAGCAACTCATTATGATTGACTTTAGGTTTGTTTCTAAGAAAGGAGAAGTGCTCTGGTTTAGTGCGCTTACTGAACTATAAACTCAAAGCTGCTCGTAGCCTCTTCCTTTGTTCCTATGCTAAAATTGGAGTGCTTAAAATTTCTAAGAATGACTTAAATTTTAAAATTAAGCATATGTAGAAATGCTTAAAGATCTAGGAAATATCCAGTTCAGAGACTGGAATAACATTTTTGTTGGCAGTATTTTCATTCTATTAACACCCTTGGGTGGTTTAATTCCCTGGAGGCTATCTTAATGATGTGTTTATGGAAAGCTAGCAGTCCTAGAATCTCAATGTTATGGTACAACTGATATTGATGGGAAATTACACAGAAGAAACAGCCCTGTTCTATATGGCTAAGCTCTGGTAGACAAATATTTTTTAAGTTCCAGGAAATATTAATAATTAGTAGTTACTTTTGCAGATACAGAGTATAGGAATTTAGTAGTTACTATTGCAGATACAGAATATAGGAATATGGGTATATATATATATATATATCTGTCATTAGCTGAGCATTTTTGAAAGAGCACAATGAAAAAAATAAACATTGAGGGATTGAGGGTATATTATTTTCTCCTGACTAATTTGAACTCAAATGTAATGGTCTCTTTTCTTTATCAGCATTCCTCTGAATACAAAAATTGTTCAGTGGATGCGCACAAGACCAGCATGTCTAACATTTTCCTACACAGTTGAGAAAATCATGATGCAGAGAGTCAAACAGACCTTTTCTTCTAATTTGTATATTTGACTTTTGTCAAATTCTTATTCCTAATAATTTCCAGGACCTGTGAGATAAAGTCAAATTTGATATTTCTATTTGATACAGATGCTTTTAACCAGAATGTTAATTTCTGATGAAAAGAATCTACTGTGTGTATACTTCAATTCAAATATATAGTTGATTTTTAAGACAAAGATTCTAGAAACTTTTGTTTGGACTTAAAAATCTCCATCAGATGGATCCAGTAAGTTACCAACTGGTATAAAAATTTCATAAAATGAATTTTCATTACACTAGTAAGTAAAAATAATTGGAAGAATTTATCCAATTATCATATGCTCACAATAGCTATTTTTCTCTACTTTTAATTTGGGGAATACTTTTTTATTAATGGAATATATGATAAAGTAGTAATGAGATTGTGATGAATTCTTCAGTTTTCAATGTCATTGTTTGCTAAAAGAATTTAAATTCTTTATCATTTGTTTTCTGATTGGTTACTTTCATAGCTCCCACTCTAGATTTTAAAGATTGTATTTTATTTTTAATTTCTCATAGTGCCTGGCATAGGGCATTGAATATAGTATAAGTATTATTGGAGTGAATTAATATGACAGTCATGTTCATCTAAAAATTCCGTTGCACTTTTGATAAGGGAAACATTTAGAAGAGAACAGTGGGCTCAGCTTGGGTCATCACAGCTGGCTATTCTACAAAATTTCCAAGACTTTTATGCAGATTCTTATTTGAAGTTAACAGCTGAAGGTACTCCATCCGATATTACATGTTGACTACAATATGGGAGATCACCTAGTATTTGAGGTATTAATATAAAGAACTGATGTGTGCTTTGGATATATAATGGTCTGGACTGCATTCATTCTTCTGCCATATTAGGATAGGGACAAATCCAAAGAATAGTCTGATAACATATTAAACCACTAAATGCCTATTTTTGTTGTGTTTGTTGACTTGAAAATTGCAATCAAAGTGACTTACATGCAGTTAGATAATTATCCTGTTAGCGTTCTGTTTATTTGCATGTGTATACCATAGATCTCTTATATATTATGACAGTTTTCAATGTGGAATGTGAGAAGACCAAGTAGTAGTACTTTAAACAAAGATAGGATTCAATGTCTGGGCATTTACTATATTCAATGTGGAATATGAGAAGACCAAGTAGTAGTACTTTAAACAAAGATAGGATTCAATGTCTGGGCATTTACTATATTCAATGTGGCAAATACCATCTTGTCTTTATGCTATCTGGATTTGACATATTTCCAGGTTACTGTTAAGAAGTGTTTTTGTCATACTCTCTTTTTGTTTTTTTCTCAGTAGTTTAGGCAGGTTGGCTTAAAAAATAATAAACAGGTGAATTCTTTAAATAATTAAAATATGGGGAAGGAGAATTTTTCAATTTTAACCCCATTGATTGCTAAATCAATAACAAAGCACAGAAATTAGAGAAGAGACTTGTTTAAATTAATGAAACCACTTCTTCCTGAATAGGAAGAGTCCCATAAATTTGGTATTGGTTGTTTAAGCTTTTGTTTTGGTTTTAGACATACATTTTGCTTCTTTGTCTTAATACAATCACTTTGCTGGAGAGGCTGAAAATTGTAATAAACCCAAAAAGAGATTTGTAAAGGAAAATTTGTCCCAGACAATAGCCAGTTGAATTCTGTTTCATTAGCACAGAATTAGTACAGTGGAAGGAACAGGGTTTTATCTGTTTTGTCTTTCTTACAAAAATACTTTGTTTCTTCAAGCATCATGGAGACAATGGGATTTGGTTTTTGCATATAGGTAGATCAGCCATAATGCCTGCTGTACACAGCTTGCTCAGACTTCCTCAAGCCTTACAGCCTTGTGGCCAAATATAAATGCAGTCCATGAATTAAAAAAATATAAACCACTTAATGGCACAAGCTTATAGATGGTGTTCAAGTTTCATTCAGGCTCTGGTATCTGAAAGTCTCTTATGACTTTCCTATTTCCTTTTGCTTCAGGACATTGAAGTGAGTGACTCAGAGACAAGATATGCATATTTATATATATTTTATAAGAACAACTAACCTTGAAAAAATGCAGGATAATTTGGAGAGGGCCGAATTATGCTTCCTTTTCAAATTCCTAATAGTTCCTTTTTTTTCAGAGCAGTAATTTAAAATCCTTGTGAGTGAAGAGCTTTTGAAAGAGGCATTTATTAATGTACTCAACATATTTATTTATGACCAAATATATTTTAAAAACAGCATGTGTCCTAGATTTGGAAAATGTTGTTAGGCCTTTTTTCTTCAGTGTCGTTTTACTTGCTTTGGAAAACTTATATTCTCAGAAAATATTTTAATTTTGACTGGAGAAAAAGACAGAAAAGGAAATATACTAAAGTATTTTTAGTATGCAGTTGTTTATTCAGAATTACCCTTACAGACTTCTCAGATAGTATTTCTGTAAATCATACATCCAGTAATGATTTTTATAATGATGAGTTTTAGTTATTGCTACATATTGAAGAGCCTCTGAATCATTAAAGAGACATTATGATTAGATTATTTTTAGTGTTAAGTGTTTAACATTTTATCTCCTTTTAGGGTACAATACTTTATTCATAGAGATGACTTTCAAATTGTCTTGTGCCTGGGAAACCTGGACAAGGCTGGTTAAACATCCCTTATGGTAGAACATACTATAATAGATTAAAATGGGCTTTTTTTCTTGCTCTCTCTCTCTCTCTCTAATGGCTTTGTCTGTGTCAAGAGTATTTTAGAAATGGGTCTGGATAGTGGCTAAGTCCATTCTAATCATGTCTGATTTTAAGAGTCTCAGTCTTTGGATTAATTTGGGCTATCCTTTGCATTGGTTGTCTTATACTGTTTTGTGTTGTTATAAAGGAATACCTGAGGCTGGAAAATTCATAAAGAAAAAAGGGTTTATTTGGCTCATGATTCTGCTGACTGGAAAGTTTGAGATTGGGTATATAGTGAGAGCCTCAGACTGCTTTTACTTACGGTGGAAAGCACAGGGGAGCTGGGTATGCAGAGATCACATAGTGAGAGAGGAGGTAAGAGGGAGAAGGCAGGTGCCAGGCTCTTTTTAACAACCAGCTATTGCAGGAGCTAATACAGTGAAAATTCACTAAACCCCTTCCTAGGAAGGGCATTAATCTATTCATGAGAGATCTGCTTTCATGACCCAAATACTTCTTTTTCAGCCCCACCTCCAAAATCGGGGATCAATATGAGATTTGGTGGAGACAACTACACCCGAACTACAGCACTGGTCTTCTCATGTGTCTGTCTCTTGACTCTTTCTGCAATCCATGCTTCACAATTTTGGAAAGGTAATGATGCTAAAATATACTTTCATTTGTGCCACATTTGCAATCCTGCCATTTACTCCTTTGTCCATCCATTCTCCCTTTTTAATCTTTTTTTCTGGTTGACATTCGAAGTTTGAAATGGTGGTCAATGAATGAAAGAGGACAGTGTCTGGAGGAAAAAATCTGAGATGGAAAAGTGAAGACAAAACAATTAAAGATAAATTTTGGTTATTGGACACTCAGGACAAATTATGTGCATTTTAGTTAATTTGTGTCATGCTACAGTTGGAGGTATTGTTTTATAATCATGGAGATGTTTTTATTACTTACAATGATGACCTGGTGTTGATTTCCTTTGTTAGAAATTATGATTTAGTTTGCTTACTTGGAAACCATTCTGTAACACTTCTGCTGATATTTTCCAGAACACTTTTGTTTTGAAATTCCTAGACACATACAGCCATGAAGATTAAACCATGAAGAAAACTAAAACCCAAATAAACCAATAACAAGTAGTCAAATAGAGGCAGTAATAAAAAGTCTTCCAGCAAAGAAAACCGAGAACCTGTAGACTATATTGCTAAAATCTATCAACTATTTAAAAAACTGATATCAATCTTACTCATATTATTCCAAAAATAATAATAATATTAATAAGGAGGAGGGAATACTTTCTTTTCCTTTTCTTTTCTTTTTAATTTTTTTTGAGACAGTCTTGCTCTGTAGCACAGGCTGCAGTGCAATGGCATGATCTCAGTTCACTGCAACCTCTGCCTCCTGGGTTCGAGCAATTCTCCTGCCTCAGCCTCCCGAGTAGCTGGAACTACAGGTGCTCATGAATGCCTGGCTAATTTTTGCATTTTTAGTACAGATGGGGTTTCACCATGTTGGCCAGGCTGATCTTGAACTCCTGACCTCAAGTGACCTGCCCGCCTTGGCCTCCCAAAATACTAGAATTACAGGTGTGAGCAACCACACCTGGCCAAGCAGGGAATACTTTAAAACTCATTCTATGAGATCAGATTACCCTGATACCAAAACTAGACAAAGATACAACAACTACAAAACTATAGACCAATATCTCCAATAAGCATAGACATAGAAACAAAAGTCCTCAAAAATTCTAGCAAAGCAGTATCAACCACACATTGAAAAGGCCATTCAGGCTGGGTGCAGTGGCACTCTGGGAGGCTGAGGTGGGTGGATAGCAGGATCTCAGGAGTTTGAGACCAGCCTGGGCAACATGGCGATACTTCATCCATACAAAAATATAAAAAAATTAGTCAGACATGGTGGTGTGTGCCAGTAGCCAGCTCCTCAGCAGGCTGAGGTGAGAGGATCACTGGAACCTGGGAAGCGGAGGTTGCAGTGAGCCGAGAGCACACCACTTAACTCCAGTTTGGGTGTCATAGGCAGAACCCTGTCTCAAAAAAAAAAAAAAAAGGTCATTCATTATAGTCAAATGGGATTCATCCCATGGATGTAAGAATAGTTCAGTAAATCAGTAAATCAACATAAGTGTCACAACACATCAACAGAATGAAGAACAAACTATATGATCATTTCTTTTTTAGATATTTCAGTTGTTGTTTTTGAGATGGAGTCTTGCTCTGTTGCCCAGGCTGGAGTGCAGTGCTGCTATCTTGGCTCACTGCAACCTCCACCTTCTGGATTCAAGCACTTCTCTTGCCTCAGCGTACCCAGTAGCTGGGATTACAGGCACGTGACACCATGCCCAGCTATGTTTTGTATTTTTAGTAAAGATGGGGTTTCACCAAGTTGGCCAGACTGGTCTTGAACTCCTGACCTCAAGTGATTTGCCTGCCTCGGCCTCCTAAAGTGCTGAGATTATAGCCGTGAACCACTGCACATGGGCATGATCATTTCAGTCAGATACCCAACAAGCATTTGATAAAAATTCAACATGCTTGCATGATAAAAACACTCAAAAAACTGCCTAAAGAAGGAACATACCTTATCACAATAAGAGTCATGTGTGACAAATACATGGCTACTGTCATACTCAATAAAGAAAAACTGAAAGCTATTTCTCTAGGATCTAGAACAATACAAAGATTTCATCTTCCATCAATTTTATTCAATATAGTATGAGAAGTCCTAGCCAGAGAAATGAGGCTAAAGTAATAAATAAAGGGCATCTAAAATGAAAATGAGGGTCAAATTACCCCTGTTTACAGAAAATATAATGTAATCTAGTTAGAAAAACCTAAAAATCACCAAAAAAAAAAACCTATTAAAAGTGATAAATTTAGTAAAGCTGAAAGATACAAAATCAATATAGAAAAATCAGTAGCATTTTTATATGCCAACAGCAAAGAATCTGAAAAAGAAACCAAGAAAATAATCCTATTTACAATAGATAAAAATAAAATAAAATACCTAGGAAGAAACTTAACCAATCAAATGAAAGATCTCTACAATGAAAACTATAGAACATTATGCAAGAAATTGAAGAGGTCACAAACAAATGGAAAGATACTCCATGTTTATGGATTGGAAAAATAAATATTGTTAAAATATTACTACTATGCAAAGCAATCTACAGATTCAATACAGTTCCTATCAACATACCAGTACCGTTCTTTACAGAAAGAAGATAATATCCTAATATTTATATGGAACTACAAAAAATAAGTAAATAAAACTTTGAATAGCCAAAGCAATCCTGAGGAAAACAAAATCTAGAGTTATCACATTATTTTACCTCAAATTATACTACAAAGCTTAATGACCAAAGCAGTGTGGTACTGGCATAAAAACAGACACATAGGACAATGAAATGGAATGAAGAACCCAGATACAAATCTATGCATTTACAGCAAACTCATCTTCAACAAAAGTGCCAAGAACATACAATAGGGAAAGGACAGTCTTCAATAGGTGGTGCTGGGAAAATCTGATATCCATTGGACCCATTTCTCACAATATATAAAATTAAAAATGAATTCAAGACTTATATCTAAGACTTTAACCTATGAAACTACTAGAAGAAAATATTGGGGAAACATTCTAGGACATTGGTCTTAGCAAAGATATCTTGAGTAAGACCTCAAATGCACAGACAACCAAGGCACAAATGGACAAATGGAATCATATCAAGCTAAAATTCTTCTGCACAGCAAAGGAAACAATCAACAAAGTCAAGAGATAACCCACAGAATGGAAGAAAGTATTTGCAAACTACCCATATGATGAATAATTAACAACCAGAATATTTAAGATGAACAACTCAAAAGGAAAAAACAAAAAATCTAATTTAAAAATTGGTAATAGATCTGAATAGAGATTTATCAAAAGAAGACATACAAATGCCCAACAATTATATTTTTAAAATGCTCAACATCACGAATCACTAGAGAAATATAAAACAAAGCTGCAATGAGATATCATCTCACCCCAATTAAAATGGCTTTTATCAAAAAGACAGGCAATAACAAATGCTGGTGAGGCTGTGGGGAAAGAAAAACCATTGTACCTTGCTGGTGGGACTGTAAATTAGTACAGCTACTAGGAAGAACAGTGTGGAGGTTCCTCAAGAAATAAAAATAGAACTACCATACAATCCAGCAATCCCACTGCTGGGTATATATCCAAATGAAGGCAAATCAGTATACTGAGACACCTACACTCCCATGTTTACTGCAGCACTATTCATAATAGATAAGATATAAAATTAACATAGGCATCCATCAACAGGTGAATGGACAAAGATAATGTGGTACAAACATACAGCAAAATATCATAGAGCTATGAAAAAGAAAGTAGTCCTGTCATTTGCAACAAGATGCATGGAACTCATATGCAGAAGCCTAAAAAAATTGAACTCATGGCAATAGAGAGGAGAATGATGGTTACCAGAGGCTATGAAGGGTAATGGGGAGAGGGGGAGATTGAGGGGAAGAGCAGAGAGTTAATAGGCACAAAAATGCAGTTATGAGGAATAAAATTTAGTACAGAGTAGCACAATAATACTATAGTTAACAATAATGTACTGCATATTTCAAAATAACTACCAGAGTGGAATCGGAATGTTCCTAACATAAAGAAATGTTAAATGCTTGAGGTGATAGATATTCCAATTATCCTGATTTGATCATTAAACATTGTATGCTTGTATCAAAATATCACATGTACCTATAAATATATATAACATGTATTTGTAAATGTAAATAATCTGTATTAAAATGTAAATAAATAATAAAACAAAAAAGAATTTATTTCTCTCTATATAAAATTTTGGAAGGGTGTTTACTAAAGTGTTATAGTGTTTATGTTGGGTGATAAGAATATGACTTACATTTATTTTGTTTTAATGCTTTTTTATATTTTCAGATTTATTTCACAGTGACCATTTTCTTATGTTATAACAATAAAGTCACCTACAGTCTGCAAGAGGAAATAGAAAAGAAAAAAGAACAAAATTTATTTTTATAAAACTCAGTTACTGAAGAAGGCATCCCTAGCTAGATAATAAAATCTATCTGGTCACATAAAAATTAAATAAAAGTTAATTATATAGTAGATGAGCTTCAATAATGATAAAAATTGCAATAAATTGCAATCTATTAAGTATGTTTAAACTTATAAATTTATAATATTTTTAAAAATGATCTCCTTTTGGTGGCATGGAACTAAGTTGTTATCTTAAAAACTAGTAAATAAAGGACAAGAATATAGCATGCATTCAACTTTTCCTATATGAACTACACTACTAGGTAATCAAGTAGAAGATGAGGGGAAATGTCACTTTATAAAAGGTATTCTAATTTATAAATTAAAAATAAATGCCGCAATTAGGAAATATCATTTACAATGGCCATTGATATTTAATGGAATTAAATTTACAATGGTCATCATTTACAATTAATTCCATTAAATATCAATGGCTGCTAAAGTCACAAAAAGAGAGAAAACTAGACATCATATATCTAAATCATCCCAAATACTATGTATGGTCTTGTCAAAGGGATCAAGCCTGAGTCAGATCAACTGCTGTCTGGATGTGCAAGAAATACCCATGAGAAAGAAACATGTTGAACTGTACAAGGATAGCATCTTCAAAACTCCAAACTTTGGGAAACTCTACCTATCGAATTTTCTGGTTCTTCAATAGACATGATAAATGAAAGGCATGGAAGAGAAAGACATACATTTTAAAATGACTTAAAAGACATGTCACAACTTTATAAATGTAGACTAGAGTGTCTATATTTGAGTAATAGAACTGGAAAATGGAATATATAAGGAAGTCATTACCATAAAATCCAGGATAATGGCAGGAGGGGGAGGGTGTTATAACTGGGAAGAGGCAAATTAAAGGGGCTTCTTATGTGGCTGGAAAAGTTATTATTCTTGGCATGGGTGATGTTTACCTTATAGTAATTCATCAAGCCATACATTTGACTTGGGTGAATTTCTGTATCTGTTTTATTTTGCAATAAACATGCTTTACAATGTAAGCAAGGTTGACATATAGTAGGGTTCAAAAATGTTTAACTTTTTTTCTTTGGGAGGAGAGGCCCCAGTGGGGTAAAGGTGAAAGGCAAAAAACTGCCTGAGATAACAAGATGCTACAAGGAAGAGGGAAAGTGAAACACCATATGGGGAAGTGAATAGTGGTGAGAATTTCTCCAGCTTCGTAATTTTATCTTGCCCAATTCATCTCTCTTTCCAGATTATTAGAGAAATGCAAATCAAAATCACAATGCAAATCATGCCAATCAGAATGGCTATAACTAAAAAGTCAGAAAACAACAGATGCTGGCTAGGTTGTGGAAAAAAAAGGAACACTTTAACACTTTTGGTGGTGTTATAAATTGGTTCAACCTTTGTTGAACAGTGTAGTGATTTTTCAAACACCTAGAGGCAGAATTACCATTTGATCTAGCAATCCTATTACTGGGTGTATACCCCCCAAAATATAAATCATTCTGTTACAAAGACACATGTATGTGTATGTTCATTGCATCACTATTAATTGCAGCAAAGCCATGTAGTCAACCTAAAGGCTCATCAATGATAAAGTGGATAGAGAAAATGTGGTACATATACACCATGGAATACTATGCAGTCATGAAAAGGAATAAGATCATATCCTTTGCAGGGACATGTATGTAGTTGGAAGCCATTATTCTCACCAAACTGGCTCAGGAACAGAAAACCAAACACTGTATGTCCTCACTTTTAAGTGGGAGCTGATCGATGAGAGCACATGGACACATGAGGGGAATATCACACACTCGGCACCTGTTGGGTGGCATGGGGGAGGGAGAGCATCAAGAAGAATAGCTAATGGATGCTGGGCTTAATACCTGGGTGATGGGATGATCTGTGTAGTGAACCACCGTGGTCCAAGTTTATCTATGTAAAAAACCTGCACATCCTGCTCATGTAACCCCCGAACTTAAAATAAAAGTTGAAAAAAAAGATGATTTTATGATACACTAAAATTACAGTATTAGAGTATTCTGAGTTTTTTTATGTACTTACTTTTACCAGTGAGTCATATACCTTTAGATACTTCCTTCTTGCTTGTTAATGTCTGAATTTCCTTTAGCATTTCTAAAGGAAAGATAGGTCTGATGTTGCCCAAATCCCTTAGCTTTTTGCCCCCAAATTTTTTGTATCTTGTTCAGATTTGAAAGGTGATTTTTCTGGATACAATATTCTAGGTTGAAACTTTTTCCTGCAGCACTTTTAAAATGTCATCCCACTCCCTCTGTTCAAAGATTTCCATTGAGAATTCTTCTGCCAGATGTATCAGAGCTCCTTTATATGTTATTTGCTTTCTTTTGCTGCTTTTATGATCCTTTCTTTGTCTTTGTCCTTTGAGGATTTGATTAGTATATGCCTTGAGGTAGTCTCATTTAGGTTGAATATGCTTGGTGTTCTTTGACTTTCTTGTCTCTAGATATTCACATCTCTTTCTAGGTTTGAAAAGTTCTGTTATTATTTTTAAAATAACCTTTCTTTGCTGATCAATCTCTCTCACCAGCCTCTTTAAGGCCAGTAATTCTTAGATTTTCCCTTTTGAGGCTATATCGTAGATTTTCTATGCATGTGTCATTCTATTTCTTTCTCTTTTTTCCCTCTGATTGTATATTTTCATATAGCTTGTCTTTGAGTTCACTAATTATTTTACTTGATCAGTTGTGATTTTGAGAGGCTCTGATTCATTTTCAGTTTGTTGATTGAATTTGTCAGATCCAAAATTTCTGCTTGCTTTTTAAAAATTATTTTAGTCTCTTTGGTAAATTTATCTAATAGAATTCTGAATTTTTCTCTGTGTTGTCTTGAAGTTCACTGAGATTCCTCAAGACAGCTATTTTGAATTCCCTGTCTGAGAGCTCACATATCTTCACCCCTCTGAGACTGGTCACTGGTATCTTAAGCCACTAGATGTGGTCATGTTTTCCTGGATGTTTTTTGGTGCTTGTGGACATTTGTTAATGTCTAGGCATTTCCTCCTTAAAATCTTAGTCTTTGCTTTATTTTATGTCTTTAAAAAATCTAAATACACATAATAAATATATTTCCATATGAATAAATATATTCCGTATTGTCACTTTTAATATGTGGACATGAATGAAGAGAAATTTAGTTTCTGTTATTACACTTAAAATAATGCTGCTAAATAGTTACTGAAAATAATGCTTCAGTAAAGAATCCCTTTTGCATTAGAAATGCAAAACATTGCCTGACCCATCCATATTTCCTTATGAATTTCAAATGGGCAATGGAATAGAGGACATGGCATTCACCATTCCCTCCACAAATGGAAGATTAATTTAGGCTTTTATAACTTTTGGCCTGGCTCAAAAAGATGAAATGAATACTAGCAGATTTCTTGCTCAACAATTTGGAACTATAGAACTAAAAGTAATTGTGCTAACCACTGATAGTTGAGTTGCAAGAATCCTTAATAAAATACTAGCAAACTGAATCCAGCAGCATGTGAAAAAGCTTATCCACCACAATCAAGCCATATATGACCATGTGTAAGCTGAGAATTAAAATAAATTGAAGATCTATAGAAAGACAAAAAATGGAGCAAACATATGACACCTACTATGTGCCACTTAGTGTTCTAGCTCTAGCTGCTTGGGATACATAAGTGAATAAAACAAAGATTTTTGCTTTCATATAGCAAACATTCTAGAGAAGGGAGACAATAAACTACTGATGTTTTAAATGAGTGAGATAGCATATTGGAGTGCTATGGAAAGAAAAGAAAGGAGAGCAGAAAAAGGGGAACTGAGAACAGGTTGTGAGGCTACATGATGTGGTTCTTGTGAGGTGGATGGATAAAGCCGCTGCCTTGGTTTTGACAACTTTCTAGTTAGTATTTAAGTTTGCATGCATTCTTCACAGCTGTACTTATTTACAATACTTTGCTTTTGTGACCTTTAGGTATCCTTCAATATGTCTCCTTTCTTATTTGAAATAGTTTCAATTTGTTTCTGTTGTTTTAAACTTTGATAAAAATATTCTTAAGCATTAATTTTTGGGCACTTATCCAATAATTCTTGTAGGAGAATTACCTATTAAAGGATTACCAAATTAATGAATATGCATATTCAAGTTTCTCATTTAGTTTTTAACTGAATTTGTGTTTTAATTTTATAACTCTCATAATATTGAGATGAATAAATATTCACGTGACATATTTCCAAACGTAAAGTATATCAGACAGGGTCCAGTCATAAGACAGAAACCACACCAGTAATTTGAGCAGGGAAAATTTTATTTGAAGTATTTTTAATGAGATAAAAGTGGTTAGCTATTAAAAAGGGTAAAAGAGAACATAAAGATGTACAGAGGAGAGAGAGATCCAAGATGGCCAATTAACAACAGCTCAGGATTGTAGCTCCCAGTGAAAGCGCAGAGAGCGAGTGGACGCCGCACTTTCAGACGAATTTTTGTTGCCCACAGACTAGGAGATTCCCGGCGGAGGAGCCA
>CAUYLG010059923.1:0-24819 GCA_963573385.1 Cacajao melanocephalus
TTGCAGAAGTTATGCATCAACACTTCATCCCTTCCCTCAGCTCAACAGCCTCCAGGTGAGAGGTGAAACGTGTATGGGCTCAAGCTCAAAATGGCCATGGTACAGTTAAGCACCGTGAACGGGAGCGATCCCCACAGGGGACCATTCTGCCTTTCTTCATTATGTATGCTGTTAATGTGGGTTTTTCACAGATACGTTTTATCACATTGGGGAAGTTGTCTCCTATTACTAGTTTGTTGAGAATTTATTCTATGAGTGGATGCTGAATTTTGTCAAATGCTTTTTTTTCATTCATTGAGATGATCATGTATTTTTGTCCTTTATTAAAATGCTGTATTACATTAATTGATATTTGGATGTTGTACCAACCTTACAGTCCTAATCTAATCCTACTAAGTAACCATATATCATATTTTTATATATTGCCAAGTTCAGTTTCCTAGTATTTTGCTGAGGATTTTTGCATTTGTGTTCACTAGAGACATTGGTCTATGGTTTTCTTTTTCATGATATTTTTATCTGGTTTTGATATGAGAATAATACTGGCTTTATAGAATTAGTTGGGAAGCATTCTTTTCTACATTCTAACAGAGTTTTGTGAGGAATTAGTGTCAATGCTTTAAGTCTTTGGTAGAATTTGTCATAAAGTCATCTGTGCCTCAGATTTCCTTTGTGGGTTGGAAGATTTATTCTGAGTTTCTATGTTTTGAGTCATTTTTGGAAATTTGTGTTGCCAGAAATTTGTTCATTTTTATCTTAACTGTCTAAATATTTGTTGGCACAAACGTGTTCTCTTTTTCTTATGATTCTTTCGGTTTCTATAAGGTAGGTGGTCATGTTCACTTTTTATTCTGATTTTGGTCATTTTGTCTTTTTTTTTTCTTGACTAGTCTAGGTAAAACTTTGCCAATTTTGTTGATATCTTTACTGAACCAACTTTTGGTTTCATTGATTTCTGTATTGATTTTCTCTTTTCTATTTCATTGATTTATTATCTAATCTTTGTTACTTTCTTCACTTTGTTTTCCTTGGATTTACTTTGTATGTCTTTTCTAGCTTCTGAAGGTGAAAACTGAGGAGATCACATTGAGAGTTTTCTTTTTGCCAATAGAGTCATTTCAGGCTATGCCTTTCCAACTGCCACTACTTTTCCTGCATCTTGTAAATGCCATAACGCTGTCTTTATCTTCATTGAGTTCAAAGTGCTAACTTTCATTGAGATTTCTTCCTTGAAACAATGTCAGAGTGAATTGTTTATATTTGTGTATTTTCTGAATTTCTTTCTGCTACTGAGTTTTCATTTAATTTCTCTGTGGTTGAAGAATGTTTTTTACATGACAGTTAATTTCATATTGATTGAGGCTTGTTTTAGAACTTCATATATGGTCTCTTCTGGATCTAAAGATAGATAGTGTTTGAACAAAGGTCAGTTCACCAGGAATTTGTGGTAGTCCAAATACATTATACCCTATGATCTGTTAGGCTCAGAACTGTTTCTCAATGAACACACTGCATCCCCGCCCTCAGGTCCTGCCTGCGTGCAGTGCATCCACAGTTCCTTCTTTGTTTATCTGCCCATTACCTTCCCATTCAGTTGTTACTGTTCTTTACCGTTAAATGGCACATGCACGCATGTATCTTTTCTCCAAAGGTGAACTCGTTCATTAATAGTTCATTTGGATAGCTAACTATCTAAGTTAGGTAATACTTATATAGTTAATAAAGACTTAGAGACTCTAAGTTAATACTTTGATTTACAGGTCCGTGTATTTCAGTAACAGTAAAAGAGTGTATAAATAAACACAGAGACACGCATATCCACGAAGGGAAAGTACAGCGGAACATTTACTCCAGGAAGACAGTGTCACCAGAGTTTAGTCCACTTATATCTGGCAGCTCCTGTCCAGGGGTTCTGTTAGCGGAGAAGGAAGAGGTGAGTTATCAGGTAAACTCACCTCGAGCCTGACCCCAAATCAGGACTCTGGAGACTCAAAGTGTTGTGAGAGCCATTCTAACAGGTCAGCAATTTCTACAGCAAGAAAGAGTAAAGTGTTGGCCACATTATGTAGTGATATTAAAGCAAATGGCACCAAATGCATTATAGGAAAAGCAATCTGCTGTAATTCCTGAACTGAGGGTGACAATATTCCTTTGCATTTAAGCATATTCCCAGCATTCTTGGAGATATAAAAAGCACGAATCGCACAAAATGTGGCGTGTGAAATGTTTTAACAATTGTGAGTTCCTCAACGGAGATAATTGCTAGCATTGTGCTTACGATAGTAAGGGATAGCTTCCAGTTGAAGGGCTGCAGCGGCCTGTGACCTGTCCTATCCCGCCTCAAGGCCCCTGGTACTCTCACTTGGGTACCATCCTCCTTTGAGTCTGAGCAAAGTCACTGTGGCTCACAACCCTGTCCTCCGAGCCTGCACCTCCTGCTTCCCTGCTCTTGGGAGGCTGGAGCTGACAGGTAATGGTTCCGGTCCCTGCACATTCAGAGGCCAGGAGGAGGGGAAGACAGCAGGAAAACCAGATGTAGGAACTGCTTGGAGCGGCTCCTCCCCTTCTCCCCTCCTCTCCCCCATCTCAGGGAGAGAACTCACTGTCTCCGCTTCACCCTGCCTGCCGCAGGCGTCTGGATGAGCAGGGCCCACGCCCACCTGCAGTTCTTGGCCCTGGTGCTGGTGGAGGTGGAGTTTTAAACAAGCATTTTAAAAGAACTGCCTTATACCCCCCCCAACCCCCGTCCCAGGAATTCTGAGGACATCTGCGTCTTTTTTTGTTTTTAAATGATCCTTAAGCACTAGGAAACCTGTCCTACCCTCAGAAAAATAGCTTTTTCTTTTTCTTTCTGGAAAGTTAATGATTTCCTATATAAACACAAATGATAAAATGTGTTTTGAAATTGTTAAGTCTAACTGGAAAACATTTAGTCTAGATTTTGGATTATTTTAAGTGTAGTAATAGTTGTGTGGGGTTGTTTGAATGTATATGAAACGTTTTTGTATCTGCAGGTTTGCACTTTGATCTCCCTGGGGTTCCTGGCTTTCAATTAGCTGCAAAAGCATGTGATGTGTCTCTCAGTGGGTTTGTATCTTGGAGCAGTGAAGGAATGTAAATATCAGTGATGTTACCAGCAATAAAAGTCTATGCAATAAAATACCTCTCTTGTTTTTCAAAGGAAATGCACTGAGGCAGCCTTGGGTAAAAACAGAACACATGAACCTGGTGCCCATTAGTCCGCTGGACCAAAGAGTTCAAAGCCAGCCCACAGACGCTGGCAAAGAAATAGTTCAGGGTGAAGCTGGGGATAGAGAGGCTCAGAGTCCTGGGAGACGAGGTCGTATATCTCTGGGTGTAGGAGTCCCCTTTGCGGTGGAGAAAACCTGCTCAGCGTTAACCCTTCCTTTTCCACTCCTTTTGTAAAAGCCATTGTGTTTACTTCAGCTGTGCTTCGCTTAGCTAGATTCCTCCAAGCCAGATTTCCCGGCACATGAAAGCCTGGTGTTTTCTTCCTTTTGGTTAAGTTTTATGATTAAAATGATGAATTATGAGATGAAATCCTGAGTTCACACCAACTAGTTGGGATTGAAATGGGATTCAAAGATGGATCAGGTTGAAGAAGCTCCAATCCCCCTCTGGATTTTTAGTTAATCCATAACAATTGCGCATCTTTGTGGGGGCAGTGTGACGTTTCCACATGTGCATGCAATGTGCCGTGGTCAAGCCAGGTGATCTCAGTCACGTCAAACACTCGTCATTTCCTTGTGTCGGCAACATTTCAGAACTTCTACCTATTTTGAAATATAAATTATAGTTAGCTATAGTCAGCCTACTGTGCTATCAAATATTAGAACTTACTCCTTCAGTCTAACAGTATGTCTGTGCCCATTAGCCAGCGTCTCTTCACCTCCCTCCCTGACACCCTTCTCAGCCTCTGGAAACCACCACTGGACGCACCACCTCTGAGGGCTCCACTTTTTAAACTCCCACGTACGGGTAAGACCATGCGCTATTTGTCTTTCTCTGCCTGGCTTATTCACTTCACGTCGTGACCTCTAGTTCCACTCATGTTGCTGCAAATGACGGGATTTCATTCTTTTTATGGCAGAGTTGTATTCTGCTGTGTCTACATATACAGCACATTTTCTTTATCCATTGAGCCTTTGATGGACACTTTAGGTTGATTCGGTATCTTGGCTATTGTGAGTCGTGTGGCAGTGAATGCGGGGGTGCACGTATCTGTTCCATGTAACCACCTCCTTTCCTCTGGGTATACGCCTAGCAGTACTGCTGGATCCTAGGGTGGTCCTGGTTCTGGCTGTTGCAGAAGCCTTCATGCTGTTCTCCGTACTGGCCATACTGAGTATTCCCAACGGCACAGTATGAGTCCCCTTCTCCGCACCTGTGCCAGTATTTGTCATTTATTTGTCTTTTGGATAATAGTCATCCTAACCAGGGTGAGATGATGTCGCCCTGTGGTTTTGATGACATGGAGCATTTCTCTGTGACTTCTTTGGCCATTTGTGTGTCTTCTTTTGAGGAACGTTTACTCAGACGCTTTGATCATTTTTAATTCAATTTTGTGTTTCATCGTTGCCATTGCTGCTCAGTTGTTTGAGTTCCTTGTAGAGTCTGGATGTTAATCCCTTGTCAGAAGAATACTTTCTCCCGTTCTAGAAGTTGCCTTTCACTCTGTTGTTGGTTTCCTTTGCTGTGCTTGAGACTGTAGTTTCATATACTTTGTCTATTTTTATTTTTACTTTTTGCCTGTGCTTTTGAAGTTTTGGCAAATAAATATTTGCCTAGACCAATGTCCAGAAGCATTTCTCCTATGTTTTCTTTCATCTGTTTCCCAGTTTCAAGTTTACATTGAAGTATTTAATCTGCTTTGGGTTTATTTTTGTGGATGGTAAGAGACAGGGATCTACTTTCATTCTCTTGCACACGAATATCTGGTTTTCCCAGCACCGTTTATTGGAGAGACTGTCCTTTCCCAGTGTTTGTACTTGGTGTCTTTGTTGAACAAGAGTTGTTATAAATGCATGGATTTACTTTCGGGTTCTCTATTCTGTTGATCTATGTGTCTGTTTTTATATCAATACTATTATTTGCTGGTAGAATGAACTTTTTTTTTTCTGTTTAACTTCCTAATAACACTATCAAGTAGATGCTATTACTCCCATATTAAAGATAAGAAATTTCGGCCAGATGCAGTGGCTCACGCCTGTAATCCAAGCACTTTGGAGACCAAGGCAGGTGGATCACCTGAGGTTGGGAGTTCAAGACCAGCCTGACCAACATGGTGAAATCCTGTCTTTATTCTAAAAATATATTAAAAAATAAAAAATAAAAATAAAAATAAAAAAGATATGAAGTTTCAGCCCTGAGAGATGGTGCCTCGGTCAGTCATGTGGGTTAGGGTCAGACTCTGGGTAGGGCTGTTTCACTCAGAAGTGATGCTTGTCCCTCCCACGATGTAAAGACTGAAGATTTTATTGATAAAATGCTGTGAGAATTTTGAACACGTGGAGACACTGATCTAAAAGCGATAGGACCAGAAGGAACTCTTTCTTCTAGTGGAAGAAAATGAACAACAAATTCAGAAACTCAGGGATACCATGAGGAAAATACCTACGCATGACATGAGAGAAAGCCAGAGGGCAGTGTGAGCTGAGGGCAGGACCGAGTCATCAAGACTCTTAGAGAAGGGCTCTCTGAGAGGGCGACTTTAGCATGAAAATCTGATGAATGAAGAAACAGCTGTGGGAAGTTCTGAAGGCAGATCTTCCCAAGGGGGAGGAGTAATTCATGCAACTGCTCTGAGACAAGCTTGTGTACTGAAAGCCTTCACAGCTTTCTCCAGTTGCACTCTTTGCAGCTGAAATAAATCTGAAAATATCCCCTGTCCAGAACACAGCCCTGCCTAGAGTCATTCAAGAAAGGGGCCTCAGAACCGTGGTAGCGCTTTAGCCTCTGGTCCTTGTGGATGCAATCGATCACCACCATCACCACCAGCAGACCTCAGTCCTTCCCCAGGGCTTTTCAGGTCTCATCCGAGTGGTGACAAGACCTAGAGGTTCACCGTAGCGAGAAGGCCACACTCTTGCCCAAATGTGGACTGTGAAACAGCCATGCTGGTGTGAAACACCTGCTTTCCTCTTCAGAGGTGCTTGCCTACATGCATGGGTCAACCACCAGAACTCTGCAGCCTCTCACCAAGTTCTTCATGGTGTTTGTCTGAAATATGACCCCCATCTCAACCACTGTCTTCTGGGTGATATTCCATGCCTAGGTCCACGTCAACATCCACGACCAGGTCCACGTCAGCACCTCAGCACCCACGACCAGCTTCGTGTCAGCACCCACGACCAGGTCCGTGTCAACATGGATGGTGGCTTATTCCACAAGCTTTCCTGGGAATAATGGAATGTTGCTGTATCTCTTTTTGATTAAAGAAGAGCACACAGCCATTCTTTACACGACTACATGGAAATAAAAATGAGAAGTAGCTGGCTGGGCATGGTGGCTCATGCTTGTAATCCCAGCACTTTGGGTGGCTGAGGCAGATGGATCACCTGAGATCAGGAGTTCAAGACCAGCCTGGTCCACATGGTGAAACCCCGTCTCTACCAAAAACACAAAAAATTAGCTGGGCATGGTGGTAGTGCCCATAGTCCCGGCTACTTGGGAGGCTGAGGCAGGAGAATTGCTTGAACTTAGGCAGCAGTTGCAGTGAGCCGAGATCATGCCATTGCTCTCCAGCCTGGGTAACAGAGTGAGACTCTGTCTCAAACAAAAAAAAAAGAAAAAAAGAAAAGAAAAGAATAGTTGAGCTATTTCGTTTTTTTGTTGTCATGGACAAATGCATTTTAAAATATTTTAGGTTTTACAGATTTTCATATCTGTGTCATGGGCTAAATGTATTTTAAAAAGAGAATTGTTTGTACTACTTCATGATTATAATAAGCTAAACTCTGTCAAATGATACAATCTGAAAACTCCCAACGAGATCAGTAATGGGCCGTTGCCTCCAACTGGTAGCTAGTCAGGTTTAATGGAAATCATTGTTGAGTACCCAGACAGACCTGCCTTCCAAATCTTTATCTTCTTTTTTTTTTTCTCACACAAACTCTCTCACACACAAAACAACAACCTAGATTCACGTGGTAACAATCAACGTAGAGTTAGTCTAAAACAATAAAAGCTTCTTTCATACCAAAACTTCAGATGCACATTCCTTGCTTCTCACCTTTTACGACATATTTAAATTCAGTGTTTCTCATTATCATTTACATGTGCTGTGTTGCTGTTCCTGTCTGTAGATCTCAAAGCAACATAAAACAAAAGGTGCGCCTGTAATCTCACCACTTTGGGAGGCCAAGGCTGGTGGATTACCTGAGGTCAGGAGTTCGAGACCAGCCTGGCCAACCTGATGAAACCCCATCTCTCCTAAAAATACAAAAAATTAGCCAAGTGTGGTGGCGGATGCCTGTCACCCCAGCTACTTGGGAGGCTGAGGCAGGAGAATCGCTTGAACCCGGGAAGTGGAGGTTTCAGTGAGCGGAGATCGTGCCACTGAACTCCAGTCTGGGCAACAAGAGGAAATCCCTGTCTCAAAGAAACAAGCAAACAAAAGGTTCAATAACTTTTTCAGATGTCGGAGAAACAAAGTGATGAGCAAATGCTCTCTCCCTGCCATTTCTGCAGCTGGGCAACTGAGGTGCGGAAATGCCATGTGGCTTGCTCACGCAGGTGAAGAGAAAGGCTATCGTTAGGGAGGCTTTGGTGGGGGCACACCATGCTGGGGGTCGCGTCTCCCCCAAATTAATATCCACTCATAGGTTAAAAAGGCGTGAAAGCCACAGCCCTGACTACCAGAGCTTCGAACCTGAAATCAAAACTGGAAAACCGTAAGGATGTCTCACTAGAGTTCATCGAGAAATCAGCAGTGAATTCTACTGTTGCTGAAATTGTTTTCAAATGATTTTTTCCCCAAGTAGTTTGCTTCTTTGACTTACTCCAGAATAGTTCTTAGTATGATACTGCTTCCAGGCACATTAAAATCCTCTTATGTGAATAAATAATTTTTAAACTAGGGATTCCAGAAATAATCTATCTATCCATCATCTAACTATCCATCTATCTATCCATCTATCCATCCATCCATCCATCCATCCATCCATCCTGTCATGCTGTTTTGCTTCTGAGCAAGTGGTGTCAGATTTGTTCACAGGCTAAACGAAAATTCTCTTTAATCTCTACATGTACATCTGTTTGTGAATATGACAGCATTATAAAGGCTGTGGCTTTGCAGTTTTCTTTCTTGAGGACTCAGCCTATGCACATCCCCTTAAGTAAAATAACTCCATTGAGACAAGAATACCTGCAGTGCTGAGGCACATGGCTAACTCTCAGGGCAAATGCACTTGTGTCAGTGGGTGAATGTTTTTTTCTGCCATAAACTAAAAGTTATGATAAAAGTATTCTATGGGTAGTTTTGTGCTCATTTCATGAGTGTTGGTTTCTTCTTGAATGATATTTATTTTCATGGTAAGGAAATAAGAAGTTATTACATTCTGCTAATTAGTTAATTTATTTTTTTTAAAGATACATTTTCTACTACCCATCTTTAAAGCACCTGATCTAGTTTTATTTGGAAGAATCCCACGATAGGAAGGCATATTTGCAACTATCTTTCCAAATCTCTGCAGATTAGAGTTTTCCTGTTATAGTGTCACTAAAACACAATGTAACAATAATTTGGATTCTGAGGCCATAAAAACAGACATTGCAATGGGTTCCCCACATTCCCAGCTTTTAAATGTCTACCAAAACCACCTCATCATCGTCTCAGTTGTAATAAATAAATACTTGAAAATTAAACTAACAAAATAATTTCATGTAAATGGAAAAAGTATTTCAAAGAGTTGTATTTTGTTTTTAGAGACAGGATCTCTCTCTGTCACCCAGGCTGGAGTTGCAGTGGCATGATCATAGCTCACTGCAGCTTCAACCTCCTGGGCTCAAGCGATCCTCCCACCTCAGCCTCCTGAGTAGCTGAGACGACAGGCATGCCACCATGCCTAGGTAATTATTTTATTTTTTATTTTTGTAGAGATGGCTTCTCACTGTGTTACCCAAGCTGAGCTCAAACTCCTGGCCTCAAGCGATCCTTCCACTTCAACTTTCCAAAATGTGGGATCACAGGTGTAAGCTATGGTGCCCGGCTCTCTATGAGTTTTCATATTAGAGAGTCATGCATGACTTTGATTTTTAAAAATATTAGAAAACAAGTGCTCTGGATGGACGAGAAGGTGCAAATTGGAAACCGAGTGCCATCTTTGGTGACCCATAGACTTGTTTTCTTTAAATAACATTTTAGAAATCAATTATTTGACACAAAACACACATTTCTGACTCATTAAAAACTGGAAGATTTGACACTATTGTCTAACATTTGCACTTGACAAAGTCAGCTGGAAGGGAGGGGAGGCTGTCTTTTTGGGCAGCGCATGGGTTTCTGCAAGAACCGGTTTCCAGCGAATCTCAGCCCTCTTCCGCCGGGATGCTTTTACTCGCCCACTTTGCCTGTGTGGACACACGCAGGGAAGCACTGCCTGTCCCTCTGTGTCATCTCAACGTGCCTTTCATGCTTCAGGCGGCGCCTGTCATGTGCTCTGCACACCCTGGTGCTGTAGGTTTGTGTGTGCGTGTCCACACCACACAGTCACACGCTGGACAGGAACACGGTTGACTTCAAGAACTCCGTGGAGCTCAGCACTGTTGGGGTCCGGAGCGAGACCCCGGTGCGCAGCCTTGTCGGCTGGCTGCACATCTGTGCGCGAACAGAATTCTACAGGCCTCGAAGTGTATAAAAAATCAAAGGAATGGAAACCGTTTACCCAAACATGAAAGGGAGGCTTTTTTCATGTGCGAGGGTAGGAGTGGCAAGTTTGTTAAGCACCTGCCTCTCAGCTGTGCTCGCCCTTCAGGCAAAACTCTGCCACTCAAGGTGTTTGGAAAACGTTGTCCAGACCAGGCCGTCATGAAATGTCTGCCCAGATGTTCAGCTGCCTTTTAGCAAAACAGACGGTTTTTATGATTTACAAAAGTCAGACCTTTGGCTTTCCTGGTGTTCTTTTCATGTCCTCTCTTCATCTGGGTACACACAGGCCCTGGTGACCCAGGTGGCCCCTGAGCCCACCCACGGTACCCACATTAACATAGCCAGCGATGCCTCCACACAGCCCAGATTAGAATTCTGGTTTGGTGGAATAAAAATCACACAGTGTCCCATGAGCGTCAGTCTTATCTCTTGTTTTTCTCCCAGGGTCTTTCCAGTTTAATATGGTTGCAGTATATGTGTCCAACTCAAAAAAACTTTTAAAGACCAGCCATGATCTCTCTTCAGTGTTTAGTGAAATAAAATTCTGGATATTAGCTAAACCTTTATTTGACATCTCAAGACACATTCAAGTGAATTCTTTTTCACTGCTCTAAAATATTGTTTCAATGCTTTCTGCAAGAAGCAATAGGGCCCCTATTGTCCAGTTTTAATAAAGCGATTATTCCAAAGGAATGCCTGCTCTTAACTGAGAACTATTTACATATGGCACTCTTTCTTCCAGGCAGATATTTTCAACTCTGCCGTTTCCACAAGGTCACAGTAATGAGAGTGTTGGACGTGGCTCTGAGGTGGCCCAAGAACACATTCTTCCTCTTGAAGTTATTAGATTATCGGTGGTCCCTACCAAGGATTGGGAGACATTTCATTCAACAGGGATTGAGCTGTTGAAAGAAACATCAGGTGCATTTCAACATCTTCTCATGGAATTTCTGGCAATCAATCATTGCAGGACAGTAGGAGGGACCCTGGGCCTGGGCAGCTCATGACCCAGCCTGGAGGGAAGCCTGGCCATGGCCTGTAGCCCAGAGCAGGAGGGAGGTGGGCCTGGGCAGCTCGCAGAGTGTAGAAATCCGTGTGAATGTCAAGGAGCACCATGGGACAAGCATGTTGCTGAGAAGGCGTTCTGTGTGAGGCGTGCAGGGGTGGTGGGTGCTGAGGATGCTGAGTGCAGAGGGCAGAGGCCTGGGGCGCTGGGCACGTCACCAGCAGAGAGGCCGCTGGAGCCCACATAGGAAGTGAAACCCGGGGGACAGAGCTGTGTCTGAGAATGAGCTGATGGTGCCCACGGCTGCTTAGTAGCGATGACAAGGGGGAAGGAGAAAGAGGCCTCGCAGCTTCTGCCCCAGGGAGAAGACGGTTCCCTGAAGAGTAGAAGGCCTTCGTCCCTGGGGCTTTCTCAAGGGCTGGAGGGGAATGTGAGGAGCTGAGGTTAGGCAGGACGAGCCCCGGGGCTGAAGCTAATGTACGTGGAGGTGCACCTCTCTAGACCGATAGCCGGCGGTTTGCTGGGATGTCAGGGGCACGGACGTCATGTTGGGTCACTGAAACTCCGGCCTGCAGGGAAGAGAAGGCCGGTCAGGGTGATCTGCTCAGAGGCCTGAAGTGGGCAGGAAAGGGGCTTCCGGGATGGAAGGAAAAGCTAGAGCTAGAGACAGAGGCAGGAGGGAGGTGTCTTGGGGAGCTGAGAGGGGGAGGTCGCAGGGCCACACACGTCGGAGGGGCGGGGGAGCAGGAGGCCCGAGAAGGCCACTGGATTTAGGGCGCAGGAGTTCCCTCGGGAGCCCTGAGCTTCCACGTGAAGGGAGGGTGAGGAAATAGGTGGATGGAGAGGACGCAGTGCTGATGACTGCGTTCAGGAAGTGCTAGGTCCCAGGGAGGAGGGAGGAGGAGGTAGCAGAACGGGCTGCAGGGTGAGGCTGAAGGCGCAGGAATGTGGGCGTGGAGGACCCAGGGCTCCACCGAGGGGCCTCAGCGGGAGGCATGGAGCCTTCTAGCACGGCAGGCAGCGCTGGGAGCTGAGGCTGGCTGTGTGCTAGAACTGCCCCGTTAAGCAGGGAGCCCCATCACCTGGTTCAAGGACACACAGTTCTCCGGGGTGTGCAGCCGGCCAGGTGCCGCAGAGCGTCGGGGATGAAAACACTGATGTGAAGCCCATGCAGGTCCTCCTGGAGTCAGGAGGGCACGACCTGAAAAGAGGCACTGGAGTGTGTGCTGCAGCCCAGGGCAGTTCAATGCTCAGCAGCATCGGGTGGTAGGAGGTGCCTAGGTGGGCATCCTGTGCAGGACGCTGGGGGGGCAGGAAGAGTTTGGCTGTGAGCCGGGGGGGGGGAGGGGCGGTGCGGGCGAGGGGATGGGACTGGGACAGAGGAAGAAATGGGGGAGAAGAGGGAGGGATGGGATGGGGACAGGAGGAAGGGATGGAATGAGGGACGGGAGGGGTTTTGCTGGGGGACAGGAGGGAGGGATGGGGTAGTTGGGTTTCCAGAACAACCTAGGAGAGCTTCTGTGGAGTCCATGCAGAAGCAGGAGGCTCAGTTAGGAGGCCCCTGGGATCCTGCAGGTGAGGGAGCACAGGGCTTTACACTCAGGCCCAGGCTGTCCCCAGCAGGCTGTCCCCGCTGGCTGCTGTGGTACTCGGCTCTTGGGGAGGCATGTGCTGCTTTCCCTGCGTGACGGCAGCAGGAGTGATGTGGAGGAGGGGCTGCCAGACTTGGAAAGAGAGAGGGTGGCTCCCATCCAAATCGATGGGAAGTGAAGACTGGCATGAGGTGGAGAGCCCAGGACAGCTGCACAGGGACCATGCTGACCACGCACCCACTCAGCGTCTTCCCTCGTGGGCTGAGAGGCTCATCATCCTCTGAAGGGAGCCCTGTCAGTGCTGACCGTCTCTTACCAGGTATTGAATGGTGCTCAGCAAAACCCGTTGACTCTCGACATTAACCGATTCTAGACATTCCTGTGAAAATACCGACTTATTTCCATTGGGCTGAACCCTGATTAAAATAAAAACAAGGACACCAGGAAAAACTACACAAAATCTGGAGAACCCAGGAACCCTGCAGACAGGCCTGGGGAAGCCTGATGTGTCAGCAGCACGCGGGGGCCGGTGTGTCCCTGCTGTGGCGTGTGACACCACGCGGGCCTGGCATGTCCCTGTTGTGATGTGTGTGACACCATGTGGGCCTGGCGTGTCCCTGCTATGATGTGTGTGACACCACGCAGGCCTGGTGTGTCCCTGTTGTGATGTGTGACACCATGTGGGCCTGGCGTGTCCCTACTGTGATGTGTGTGACACCACGTGGGCCTGGCGTGTCCCTGCTGTGACCTGTGTGACACCATGCAGGTGCTGGCATGTCCCAGCCATGTGTCAGGCCACTGTTGACTGTCAGCATCACCCCAGAAGCTCAGCATGAAGACAGCATGGCTGCACGAATTTACAAATGAGAAAATAAGGCTCAGCATGCTGATCACCTGATGAAATCATGGGATAGGATTTAAATGCAGGTTGGAGGAGGCATTTGAATGGTGTCATTGAGAATGTGGCGTGACGCTGTGTCTCACCAGCAAATGGGAAGGTTTTATGTGGCCTGTGGGCCTGTTTCAGGCTCTCCTGAGAGTCAGTACCTGGCACCGGGGCCCGAAGCACCTCCCAGGGCCTCAGAGCCCCGAATCGAGTGGCTAGCACAGTGCTCCATCACTCAGGGGCTCCTTTAAGTCCCAAACTCAACTGAGTCTGCAGCACTATCGATTCAGACAGTCCGTTATTTTATGTGCCAGTAAGAAAGAAAATACACTGCCAGGTGCACTGAAACAGGGTGCTTCCTTGTGACTTGGAAATTTTATTTTATTCTTATTTAAGGGGTTCTTTCAGTGTATTTTGTGGAGTATCTATATGTCTATCTACATACATCTATCGCTTTATACATAGACTTACATATTATTGTTGTGAAACCACTAAAAGGACAGTGAAAGCTAAGAGTCTTAGTGAATTCGGGTTTCTATAATAAACTACCATAGACGGGGTGGTTTATATAAAACAGAAATTCTTTTCTTATCGTTCTGGGGGCTGGAAGTCTCAGCCCAGGGCAGCAGCATGGTCGGGGTCCGGTGAGGCCCTCTGCGAGCTTACAGATGGCGCCTTCTCACTGTGCCTTCACGTGGTGGAAGGCGAGAGAGCTCAGAGGCCCCTTTTATAAGGGCACTAACCCCGTTCACCAGGGCCTCACCCTCATGACCTCATCACCTCCCCAAGACCCCACTTCCTATCCCATTGACGTGGGGGTGAGGATGTCAGTATTGGGATTTGGGGGAACACACACATGCAGTCGACACAATTGAGCGAATTGATTAGGGTATCAGGGGAACATAGTCAACGTTCAGAGTGCAATGGTGTCGTGAAGGCCCATGACTTTCCAGGTAACCGTGGCCACTGTGCCTGGAAAAGCATTTGGGATCTGCTGTTTCTCAGCAGAGGAGCCGCCACGGCAGCTCCAACGTCCTCCCAGACACTGACACCTGCTCTGCAAGCTTCCACACTTCGGATTCCGCAGGCTAGAAGCAGGAGCCCGTTTCAGCCACAGCGAGGAATCCGATGCTTTGCTAGTTTGGGCCTCGGAAGCTATGTTGGCTGAGACGTCCAGCGGTGGCACCTGTTGGGCCAGGCCACCAGGAATCACCCTAAGTGTCGCCTGCGCAGAGAGCGACCACAACCCTGGCAGAACGGTCTCCATGCAAGAAACAAGAGGCCTGGCTTGTAAAAGGCACCCTCACACAGGGAGAGTGGTGACAGACGGAAAATGGTGTGTCCCAGGACCGATGGCCTATGGTCACTCGGGACCCACTAAAGCTGGTATTTTATCAGGAGCAAAAATAGAAAATGAGACAGTATTCCAACTGTATTTTATATAATACAAACCGCCGGGAGCATGTGGGAACTTGCACATTTGAGACGTCCTTTGCCAGGCCTTTGCCTTTTGTTTTTGTGGTGTATGTAAGATCTAAGTCCTCATCATTAAGGAACTGGACACCTCAGCGACTCTCAGTCTGGTTCTGTTGTCAGGAAAACCGCGGAAGAGATAAAACCTTATGGCTTGCGGGGCCTGAGGGTTTGATGAGAAAGGTCTGAACGGGCTGAGACACACACACACTGCCAGTGGTGAATCCGTGGCAAACAGGCACCTTGGGGCGGTTCATGCTTCAGCAGTGAAACTGTGACCCATGACCACCGTCCAGGGTTCAGTGTAAGAAACACATCCGGGCAGAGGTGCTGGTGAGCCGTTCAGCAGTCAGCGTTCTCTCGGAGAAGCTTGCCACCCTCAGGCCACAGCAAGTGCTGGAAGCAGCTGCCTGGCTACGCTTTCGTTTTATGTTTGAAAAGACAAAGGTAAAGCCGCGGGGAGTGTAATCCATCTGGATAAATCCCAGATCCTGGGGAACAGGCCCAATGAGGGTCAGGGAAGTCGCATGAGTTAATGTTGCCGTGATGCAGGCTTCGGTCTCATTCTGCCCAAGGTGAAAAGGGCAGATGGCATCACGGAGGCCACCTACGAGCCTTTGTCTGGGAAAAAACAAAATCAGTCTGTTCGGTAGACTGACACCTGATAGTCCGTCTCGAGAGAAATGTGTCTGCAGCTGTGGTGTTCTGCTTGAGTTCCTCACACCGGGCTTCCCAATTAAGGTTGCTGATTGACTGATCAAAAGACTGTCTGGCCTGATGCTGATACCGCAGACCTGCTGAGTGCTGAGTGCTGTTTCTTCCCTGTCTTCCCTCAGCCAAGTGACCTGCACAGAGCTTACTTCTAGATTTGTTCTTTCAGGAGACCAGAAACCACCCGATGGAGAATGTCTTATCACTGCACATGGTATTAGTCCTTTCTCATGCTGCTATAAGGATATATCTGAGACCCGGTAATTTATAAATGGAAGAGGTGTATTTGACTCGCAGTTCAGCAGGGCTGGGGAAGCCTCGGGAAACTTGCCATCATAGCGGAAGGAGAAGCAAACACGTCCTTCTTCACATGGCGGCAGCAGGAGACGTGCTGAGCACAGGGGGAACGCCGCTGATAAAGCATCAGATCTGGCGAGAGCTCACTCAGCCTCATGAGCTCAGCATGAGGGTCACTGCCCCAGGATTCAGCTACCTCCCACCCGTGGCATGTGGAGATTATGGGAACTACAGTTCAAGATGAGATTTGGGTGGGGACACAGCCAAACCTCATGATAGGAAATATGTCTTAATTTACACTGAGAAGTCTGTAGTGATTAATGCAGACACTTAGCACTCATCCATCACAGCAGCCAAGGACTCTCATTGTCTATACTGGGGGCCCTCACCAAGGGCACGTTTATGTAGGGACGGCATTCGCCTGGGAGAGTCAATTTAGACGATTGTGTCAGGAAAGGGAACGCCAGTCGTTTGGATGTGAGGAAGTGGGTTATGTGATGGAGGATGTCCGTCCAGCCTAATTTTTAATGCAGTTTGACAGGAAATTCAATGTGTAAGTCCATTGTGAGGGTCTGGGGCAGATGAAGCCATGTTTTCCGTTTCCTCTGTTCTCTGTAGCTTCCCCCAGGCCCTGCTGGGAGGTGAGCAGAGGGAAAACTATCAGTGTCCTGGCAAGAGAGTGGGAAACTTTGTTTCAAGTCCTTTAAGAAAGTGTGGATGGTCTCACCTCTGTTTTCCCTCCAACCCTAAAATCCTAAGTACAGACTTTCTTCAGAAGACAAAGGCCTTGGGAAAGAAAAGACTCAGAGGTGAGGTGGGCGAAGGCGTCATTGTTATTTGTCATACTTGTTTACGGGCAAACACGAAATAAACCATTGGTAAGAGGTGTTTCCGCAGACCTCTGCAGACATGGGATTTCACATTTAATGATCTCCCGTGCTCTTCATAGTCATGCAGTTGACCCTGTTAGCACATCTGCGCTGCTGGAAGAGCCGAGGGTCAAAAACGCAGCCGGGTCTACTGACGGCGCAGGCGGCGGCCGCTTCCATTGACCTCCTCTTCCTTCCCTGTGAGCTCACCCCCTTCCAAGGTCTGCTCACCTGGCACAGGTGCCCTCAGCTCTCTTCAGACCTCTTCAGAAACAGCTGCCTCCGATATCATGAAATTTACCTTTTTTTTCTAACTTCTCAACTGCTGTTTTTAATTTTCAAAAAAACTCTGTTAGGTTTGATATCCTTCAGAGTTGATGCAACAAGCCTTTGATTCTCACCTAGAAATATATTTTCAAGGCTGGTGCCTCTACACGGTTTTTCCTCCTTAACACAAACACTGAATGACATAACTGTGTGTTTGGGAAAACATCCTTTATAAGAGTTCCCTGTCTGTCAATTATGAAACTGGTTCCATGAAAACACATCCTTTGTTTCACGAGCAGAATGAGAAATTCAGGGGAGAGACAGAGCCAGGAAGAAGGGAGCTTTCAGAGATACCAGAGAGCTTGGCTGATCGGGGTGCGAGGCCAGAGGAGGGACCCTCACCCCTCAGCATCTCAGTAGGACCACACCAGTCCTGCCCAACCACAGTGACCTTCAGGGAACTGACCTTGAACTGGTGTTAAACCTCCCTGTTCCACAGCCCCTCCCAGAGGTTCTGACTTAGTACTTAGCAAGGGGCTGAGGGACAGCAGATGCTCCCAGGTAACAGTCGGACAGTTTGTGAAAGCGCTGAATTATTGAATTGTAAGCACTGAACTGTTGAATTGTAAGCACTCGTTTGCCTCGGATGCTGCATAGCCTCCCCCCTCAAAGTGTATAAAATGGGATTAAAAACTAAATGAAGGTGGATTAAAACATGACAGAAAAGTGTTGAGTTCTGGGTTGATTCCTGAAATCAGTGATTATGAGAACAAAATTTCACTAGGATCTTGGAATACATCCATGTTTTGACACAGAACTTGAGAAAAGGCTGATATAAGGCAAATGCTTTGCATTTCTTCAGTATAATAGTTTTGAGCAACCATGAGTTCCACTGAAGCAGAAGTTCTGTGAGTTCTCCCAGTGAGCTGGGAGAGCTGGGCCAGAGCCCAGAGGCAGCACCCGGCCCTGGGGGCCTCTCCCCGGAGACCGGACACCCTGCCCAACATGGGCGGCCCCATTCGTTCGCTGTCGTGAAGACGTTTGCATAGTTCCTCTTCCTTTGAAGGATTTTCCTCACGTGCTTCATGGGGAAACGTTTAGATAAAGAAGACAGGCCAGGGGCGGTGGCTCACGCCTGCAGTCCCAGCACTTTGGGAGGCTGAGGTGGGAGGATCACTTGAGCCTGGGAGTTCGCGGCTGCAGTGAGCTGTGATTGCACCACTGCACTCCATTCTGGGTGGTGGAGCGAGACTGTGTCTCAAAAAAAAAAAAAAGAAGAAAACAAGAGGAAGAAGAAGAGGAGGAGAAGGAGGAAAGAAGAGATGGCAAGCGTGGGGATATTGCTACAGTGCCAGGACGTATCTGAGGCTGGCCTGTGGGGCCCTCGTTGGGTGCTGGGAACCCACACTCGCACCTGGGGTGGTATTTTAACCCTCATTCCTGTCTCCACTCAATTCCCCAGCTTCTCCTCATCCTGCCAAACAGGGAAGCTCCACGGCCTTAACCCAGTACAGACCCCAGAGACTGTCAAGAAGAGCACAGAGGCTTCACCAAGCATTGCCTCAGGACCCCTGAGGGATGCCCAGCCCCTGAGCCCCGACACATGAGGTGAACTCATGGGAAGCTAGGCCTGCAGGTGAGTCCTCCTCCGTCATTCCCAGGTGGGGCCTACTCTGTTGGTCATTCCCACGGGCGGCCCAGGTGTAATACTCACTTCCAAAGAAACTCAGCCCATGGAAGGAGCCTGCCTCCCTGGAGGACCGGGAGGGTGACTGCCCAGAAAGCATGTGCACAAGAGGTGTGGACAATAGGCTTTCCTGCCCAGCCTGGGATCTGCAGATGTGGGCAGAGGTGGCACAGGCCTTGTGGGCAGAAGTGGCACTGGCCTTGTGGGCAGAGGTGGCACGGGCCTTGTGGGCAGAGGTGACATGGGCTTTGTGGGAAGAGGTGGCACGGGCCTTGTGGGAAGAGGTGGCACGGGTCTTGTGGGCAGAGGTGGCACTGGCCTTGTGGGCAGAGGTGGCACGGGCCTTGTGGGAAGAGGTGACATGGGCTTTGTGGGAAGAGGTGGCACGGCCTTGTGGGAAGAGGTGGCACGGGTCTTGTGGGAAGAGGTGGCACGGGCCTTGTGGGAAGAGGTAGTATGGGCCTTGTGGCACGGGCCTTGTGGGAAGACTTGGCATGGGCCTTGTGGACATGGCACGGGCCTTGTGGGCAGAGGTGACACGGGCCTTGTGGGAAGAAGTGACACGGGCTTTGTGGGAAGACGTGGCACGGGCCTTCTGGGAAGAGGTGACACGGGCCTTGTGGGAAGAGGTGACACGAGCTTTGTGGGAAGAGGTGGCACGGGCCTTGTGCGAAGAGGTGGCATGGGCCTTGTGGGAAGAGGTGGCATGGGCCTTGTGGCACGGGCCTTGTGGACATGGCATGGGCCTTGTGGGCAGAGGTGGCACGGGCCTTGTGGGAAGAGGTGGCACGGGCCTTGTGGGAAGACGTGGCACGGACCTTGTGGGAAGAGGTGACACGGGCTTTGTGGGAAGAGGTGGCATGGCCTTGTGGGCAGAGGTGGCACGGGCCTTGTGGGAAGAGGTGGCACGGGCCTTGTGGGAAGAGGTGGCACGGGCCTTGTGGGAAGAGGTGGCACGGGGCTTGTGGGCACAGGTGGCACGGGCCTTGTGGGAAGAGGTGACATGGGCTTTGTGGGAAGAGGTGGCACGGGCCTTGTGGGAAGAGGTGACATGGGCTTTGTGGGAAGAGGTGGCATGGGCCTTGTGGGAAGAGGTGGTACAGGCCTTGTGGGAAGAGGTGACACGGGCTTTGTGGGAAGAGGTGGCACGGGCCTTGTGGGAAGAGGTGGCATGGGCCTTGTGGGCAGAGGTGGCACGGGCCTTGTGGGAAGAGGTGACATGGGCTTTGTGGGAAGAGTTGGCATGGGCCTTGTGGGAAGAGGTGGTACGGGCCTTGTGGGAAGAGGTGGCACGGGCCTTGTGGGAAGAGGTGGCACAGGACTTGCTTCAGGCCCTGCCAAGCTTCGCCTGAAGTGCTCTCAGCTGTGGCGCACTGACGTGGCCTCACCCCAACGGTGCACACTTGCACACTGGCGCTGGGCTCTCGAGGACAGTGAGGCCACCAGCCTGAGCTTCCCCGCTGTTCCCGCCTTGGTATGACCCCAGCTCCACAGAGCCGGCTGCACCTGGAGCCTCAGCCCCACTCACTGCTGACACATCCTCGAGGGACGCGTTTACTTTTGTTTTCCAGTCAAGTTTTTCCCTGTGTGAAACGGAACATTTTGTTTTGTTTTGCTTTTTTAAAATTTAAGCCAATTTTCTTTTTCAAACATCTGTGGATAGAGAAAATTACTTCTTAACACTTCATGAAAAACATTCATACTGTCAGAAGCAACAAGCCGATTCCAACCCTAATCTTCATTTCTTCCCACTTCCATGCCTTCACCTTTATTCGCGGGTTGAAGCTGATTTTACTGAGTCTATTTCTAGCTTAATAATTAACCATAAACAGTGGTATTTTTCCAAAGAAAGGAGAAGCGAGAGTCTCGGGTAGTTCTTGGGAGCTGGCCTTCCTTTGGAGACCCTGAGGGGCCCCTGACCTCCAGCATCACCTTGAGAGGGGTGAGGAGAGCAATCAGCGGGCATTGGGAACCCAAAAGCTTTGGTTTGATTCACAGGTATTTCAATTTGTTTTAGAGAAAGCACATAGGTCTTCCTCTTAGAGTTTGCCTTTGTGTGTTGGATTTAATATC
Source organism: Cacajao melanocephalus (assembly GCA_963573385.1). Taxonomy (NCBI): domain Eukaryota; kingdom Metazoa; phylum Chordata; class Mammalia; order Primates; family Pitheciidae; genus Cacajao; species Cacajao melanocephalus. Next base: position 20,751 of record CAUYLG010059923.1, read on the forward strand.
CTTAATGCCATTGTTTCTGGGAGCAGGAGGGAGCATCGTGACCCTGCAGAATGAGATCATGATGGGATTCCCCGAGAGATACAGGAGGAGGAACCCACATTCCTGCATTAAACAGAGTACACAGGGTATAGGTTTCCAGAGCTCTTTTTAGGGGGTGTCATGAGAACCATGAGGGTGCAGCTGACGCCCACCTGGCCACGGGTGACCTCACACCTGCTCGGGGCCCGGGGTTCTCCCCCACGTGGCTGCACCCAGTGCCGGCGCTAACCACTGGGGCTAGTGGTCGCCTTAGAATAGGGCATCGGCTGGGGCTGGAATGGGGCAGAGAATAACCATCTTCTTCACAGCTCAAGAGGGCCTTTTGTTCTGTTTTTCCATTTAATACTCTTGGATTGCAGGAGACATCTACCTGGTCCCGTCTCCCAGAGCAGTCCACAGACCGTGAACCTGAGGCCTTTTAGACGTAGGCAAATCATCCTGAGCTGTCATGATCCGGAAAAAATCTCTTCTGAGAAGGAAAATGAAAGTAAAAGTAACTGGGGGAAAGGCAAGATAAATTTCATTTGCACAAAGCACAGGGACTTTTTCCTAAGGTTCCAGATGGGGGGACTTGGGTTTAGGGTCTGATGGATCACAGCTCACCTGTTTTATTACGAAGCACGACTGCTCATCAGGCTCTGCTGCTGAACACCGCCTGTTCTGAATTCAGACTTGGCCAGTTAAAGCTCTATAATAAAAACAATTCTTTGATGTCCAATCCCAGCACATAAAATCCCAAAATATGCTTTTACTAAGGTGAATGACTGAATGGTTTGGGTTAACATGTGAACAGTTACAAATGTCAGAGGCTGGGAGGGATATTAACTCAACTGGAAATTTCACTCAAGCCAGGTGTCTGGTTTAAATTTGAGGAGCTGAATATATTAAATATGCTTTATTGAGCTGTCATGCGTGAAATTGCATCCTTATGTAACAGATAGACATTGCATGGGTTTCCCAGAAGCTCATGGGAGACCGACGGTCTTTTGGAGACACGGAGGAGAAGACCTTGTCTCAACCGCCCTCATGCACAGACCTAGAGCCTGGCCACGCCCAGGGACACCAAGTTCTGGTGGACACTGCCCATGGGGCTGCCGACACCCTGGGCCGGTGGGCTCTTCCCCGTAGGATGGAAACAGTCTGGGCTGAAACGGCAGACGGGCAGCAGATTCAACAGGGCAGCCGCTCTCCCTGCGGGGAGGGAAGGAGCCACTCTGACTGTCTCTGCAGAGGACATTTGGAGGGTCCTCCAGCTGCACCCATCATCCTTCTATCTATTCCCGAAGCAGGGAGCCCCGCTGTCTGGAAAGAAACAGACGCGTGCTGTGTGGAGGGCACTGCAGGTGGAATCAAGTGACACACGCTGGGATTACATGACACTTTTGCCTTTTAAGATTGATATTCTTTAAACAAAATTTAAGCTACAGAACAGGCAATGAAATATTTGGAGAAACAGCATTATAAAGATCCATTTGATGTAGTTAATTTGTGAAATTCCATAGAAATCACCGTTTCTGCAAATACTCTCTCCATCTGTGGACACACGTGAGCAAATGGTTGTGCATTCATTCAGCAGAACGCTGCCCAGCACGCTCACTCATAAGCTGGCTTCATTTGATCTTTCTAAGCTCCGGTTTCCATGTCTGCAGACAGGAGTGATGATAGCTCTTACCTCACAGGACCGCAGTGGGGATTAGCTAATATAACGCCTGTAAATTACTTAGAGTAGAGATGAGAAAAATTGAGTTATTGTCATCATGATTATAAAACTTAACATTGTTCTGGCCAGGCACGGGGGCTCACACCTATAATCCCAACACCCTGGGCGGCCTAGGCGGGCAGATCATTTGAGGTCAGAGTTTGAGACCAGCCTGGCCAACATGGGGAAACCCCGTCTCTAGTGAAAATACAAACATTAACCGGACATGGTGGCATGACCCTGTTGTACCTCTGGAGGCTGAGGTAGGAAAATCACTTGAACCCGAGAGGCAGAGGTTGCAGTGAGCCGAGATCATGCCACTACACTCCAGCCTGGGTGACAGAGTGAGACTCTGTGTCAAAAAAATAAAATAAAATAAACCTTTATCATTATTCCGGTGCTGTGTGTGTTGGAAAAATGGCAGAAGGAAGATGGGATTCCAGTGACGTGCCCTGCAGGTGAAGGATGAGATGCTGATGGTGACTGTGCCTCCGGAGGCCCAGGGAGAAGGCTTTGCATGTGTGTGTTTGTGCATGAGGGAATGTTTCTTGTAACAGTTGCCCTGTGTTTGTGTGCAATGCAGTCCTTTTTCTCCTATTTCTCACCCAATATCTCCAATTTGACACTAGAGCAGAAAACAGATTCCTTTTCACACAGGCGTTTAACCTGGGAATGTTCAGAGGTAAACGGTAGTTCCCAAAGGAACAGCCTCCTTCTGCTAAGGTGCACGTGGATGCCTAAACGCTTCTGACTCCAGAATGGCTCAAGCAGGCAAATGCCAGCCCTGATCCGGCTGCCCCCTTCCCCTCCTGGAGGTCTACCCCTCTGGTAGGGAGGCGTCCACCACGCCCAGGCACGTGCCCATCCAGACAGTCTCACTGTGGCAGCTGCAAAGATGACAGCCTTACCCAAAAGTCGCACGTGCCACTGGAACTCAGAGCTCAGGGCACTGTGTGCATGCCTCGGGGCTCCTGAACACTCACTGTGAGCCTCAAGGGGACACAAGCATTTCTCTCTCATAGTGGAGCAGCAAACTTGTGTTAAACCAGGCAATGCCTGCTAGTAGCTGAAATTTAGTGAAGAAAACAAATTATACGCAAGTTTACATATTCCATTAAATGTTGCATGAAATAAAATAATGCTTTTTTGGAAGGATAAAATCTCTATGTAAATGAAAAACAATGGTGACGCTTGGGATAAACAGTGATCAAATCCCTAAAGATCTAGAACCCAGTCTAGTTCAGTACATGCCCTTTAGAATATTCCAGATTATGGTTTATATAACCTTTTATGTAAACAATAAGATAGCATTTCAGGCCTTGCAAGCCATATGGTCTCAGGTTTAGCTACTGAATTTTGTCAACATAAATCACAGCAAATCATAGAAAACATAAATAAATAAACACGGCTATACTCTAATCAAACTTTGTTTTTATTTTTATTTTTTGAGACAAGGTCTCACTGTGTCTCCCAGGTTGGAGTGCAGTGGCCTGATCATGGCTCACAGTAGCCTCAGGCCCCTGGGCTCAAATAATCCTCCTCCCCCAGCTGGGCCTGCAGGCACCTGCCACCATGCCTGGCCAATATGTTTCCTTTTTTGTAGAGAGGGTGTCTCACTATCTCACTATATTGGCCAGGCTAGTCTCAAATTCTTGGGCTCAAGCAATCCTTCCACCTCAGCCTCCCAAAGTACTTGGAATTACAAGTGGGAGCTGCTGCATCCAGCTAAAACTTTATTTAAAAACAAGCCAACAAACGACAATAAAAACCCCCCGGCAGCAACCCATAGCCTTGCTCCACTTATACCTTTCCTAGTTAAGAACTTTTTTTTACTGAGAAGGCTTTAGCTTCCAAATCCTATTTATTTTCAAAATCTAGATGATTGAGTTTGACCATATGTTTTCCTAAAGCAGATGAGTGAATTTAATAAAATAGCAATTGAGTAAATTGCAAATGACACACAGAGAGTGAAAAGACTGAAGAACAAGAATACAATCTCAGGCCAGGCGTGGTAGCTTATGCCTGTAACCCCAGTGGTTTAGGAGGCCAAGGCAGGTGGATCACCTGAAGTCAGGAGTTCAAGACCAGCCTGGTCAACATGGCAAAACCCCGTTTCTATTAAAAAATACAAAAATTAGCTGGGTATGGTGGCGCATGCCTGTAATCCCAGCTACTCCGGAGGCAGAAGCAGGAGAATCGCTTGAACCCAGGAAGCGGAGGTTGCGGTGAGCCGAGATCATGCCACTGCACTCCAGCTTGGGCAACACAGCGAGACTCTCCATCAAAAAAAAAAAAAAAAAAAAAAAAAAAAAAACGGTGCGGGACAAAGCG
>CAUYLG010059924.1:0-12755 GCA_963573385.1 Cacajao melanocephalus
CCCGTGTGGCTCCTCCACCGGGAATCTCCCAGTCTGTGGGCAACAAAAATTCGTCTGAAAGTGCGGCGTCCACTCGCTCTCTGTGCTTTCACTGGGAGCTACAATCCTGAGCTGTTGTTAATCGGCCATCTTGGATCTCTCCTCTCCATGTTCTTTTAAGGGTATCATGAGGAGCAATTTACTGGCAAATCCCTCAGAGCTGCATCAATGCTGATTATCTTCAGGAGAGCTCAGGTCTCTCGTGCTCCCGTGCTAGTGGTGAAACAGGCTGGCCTAAAGGGAAGGTAGTTGGTAACGGGTGGACTGGTATAAAAGGACACAATCGCTTTTCCACTGTTCTGTTTGTTTGCACTAAAGCAGACATCTTAGGGTGAAGAATTTATTGGTCTAAGACCTCTTGGTTGTGATTTAAAATGAGAATGAGAAGATCTCTTTGGTCTTGGCCCCTGTAACTGTTGTAATTGAAGAGTCATAAGCTTGTTAGCCTTTTGGGTTTTTTCTTGCTCTCAAAATGTTCAGCTAAAGCCACCAATTCAGTCATGGCTGTAATTTCCCATCCCAGTTTATGTTTTCTAATTAAATTGCTAAGTTCAGGATGAATTCCATTTATAAACAGAGGCATTAATAGCATTTCAGTCCCTGCAGGAAATACTCCTTGCTAGTACTTAGAGCCCAGAATGTTTCACAGTATTTCTAAGCAAGTTCTGTAATCTGACACTGGTTCATTCTTTTTTTGTTTACCAGATTGTATGATGGACCAATCAACCTCTGTGGAAAAATTTTAGCAATTGAATTTAAAAGATGTTCAGCAATTTTTTTTTTTTTTTTGAGAAGGGGTCTTTCTCTGCTACCCAGGCTGGAGTGCAGTGGCACAGTCATGGCTCACTGTAGCCTCAAGCTCCCAGGCTCAGGTGATCTTCCTACTTCAGCCTCATAAGTAGTTGGGTCTACAGGCGTGTTCCATCATGCCCAGCTAACTTTCTATATTTTTTGTATAGACAGGATTTTGCCATGTTGCCCAGGCTGGGATTTTTAGCAATATTTCTAGCTCCTGTTGGGCGTTCTCATGAGGTGGTTTTGGGGGAGGGTTTTTAATATCCTCCTCAAGTTTGTTCCATTCTGCTGCTGCCATCCATATTTGAGCTTCACCAGGCCTCCATGTCATATGCATAAATTGTCATAGGAACCTTGGCCAGGGAGTCCTGGATCATAAGCTCCTATGAGGATTCTAAACTCCTCAGTCAATTTTTGAGGATTTTCTCTTAGATCAGGGAAGTCTTCTACAATGGCTCTAAGCTCAGTTTTAGACCATGGAGTGAAAGTGGTTACAGCAAGCAGGCCTGGATAAGCAGAAGGTCTTCCTTTGTGAGGTATACACCTAATTGCTCTTTTTTTCATCATCTTCAGAGTGAAAGGGTAATTTAGCAAAAAGGTTAGTAGACTCAGAGTACGTAGGTAGAGATGGATAAAGAGAAGGAACAGTTGGGGTTAGTTCAGAGTACAGTCCTCTTTCATCATGTCCTTAGCCTGTTACTTAAGCTGTTCATTTGCTTTTGCAAATAATCTTTTGAGGAGGCAATTTTTCATTCATTTAGTCTTTTAGATGCTTCCATGTACCAATGAAAGACTATATCCTACTGCGTTTGTGGGGTTTTTGATTGCCCTTTTTCTAATATGCCTTGAAAATAAACAATTTTATACAAATTAAAACTTTCCCATTGTGGCCATCTTAATTCTAAGTTTTCTCTAGTAAGGTTAATCTGTTTTGCTAAAAATGCACACATTCTGGGCCCATAATTTTATATATAAAATTAGATGGAGTCCCAGAAGGTAGAGTCCCAGAATCTGTGGATTAAGACAAACCCATTATTTAAAAAAAAAAAAAAAAAAAAAGCGTGCCTAGCCTGAGGCCAATGAATAATTAACTGGATTGGATTAACAGAATCCAATCCAGTTAATTATTGAATCAAATGAAATCCTGAACCCAGCCCATCTAAATATTGCTCAAATAAACTTGGAGAGCTTGAATTAGAACACAAATTAGTGGAGCTCTGAATCCAAGAGAAAATCTATCCACAACCTCCAGTTACAATCAAGAGAGCAGTGAGCACACCTGGCCTGGTCACCTGGTGTTCCTGGAGGTCACCAGAGTTTACTTCAAATTGCACTTCCAACACCAGATCTGTTAAAAGAAAAACCTTAAACAAACTAAATTTAACAGAACGTAATTGAGGAAAAAAAAAAGAATTCGCAAATCAGGTAGTCCCCAGAATTACAGCAGATTCTGAGCAACACCAGGGATGCTATGTGGTTGAAAAAAACTTATAAACAGAAAAAGGAAAGTGACATGCAGAAAACCAAAGTGAGGTACAGAAATAGCCAAACTGGTTACAGCATGGTGTTTGCCTTATTTGAGCATGGTTTGAATAGTAGGCTGCCTGTGAGTCACTGAATATGGCTGCTGGGATTGGCTGAGGCTCAGCTATTGCTACAGAAGCATCCTTCTAAGTTAGGTTTTCAGTCAGCCGACCTACGAAGTTAACTTATGGTTCATCCTTAAGAACTCAAGTATGGGAGTGTGCAGGCTTTCTCAGGCCAGATTTTAGTGTGATTTAACAGTTCCAACTTTATGTCAGTCCCTTGTTCCAATATCTGATTATAGGCTACAAGAAGCAGCTAGGCCATTTCTTGAATGCTTTCTGCTTAGAAATTTCTTCTACCAGATACCCTAATTTGTGACTCTTAAGTTCAGCTGTCCACAAAGCCCTAGGACACAGATACAATGCAGCCAAGTTCTTTGCTAGGGTATAACAAGGATGACCTTTGCTCCAGTTCCCCATATCTTCCTCATTTCCATTTGAGACCTCATCAGCCTGGCCTTAACTGTATATATTTCTGTCCACATTTTGGTTACAACCACTTAACCGCTAAGAAGTTCCAAACCTTTTCTCATCTTTTTGTCTTCTGGGCCCTCCAGACTCTTCCAACCATTGCTTGACACCCAGTTCCAAAGCCACCTCCACATTTTCAGATATCTTTATAGCAACACCCTACTCCTCAGTACCAACTTTCTGTAACAGTCTATTTTGCATTGCTATAAAGAAATACCTGAGACTGGGTAATGCCTAATGAAAAAAGGTTTATTTGACTCACAGTTTTTCAGGCTGTACAAGAATCATACTGCTGGCATCTGCTTCTGGTGAGGGCCTTAGGAAGCTTTTACTTATGGGGAAGGGTGAAGGAGGAACAGGTGTGTCACATGGCAAGAGAGGAAATAAGAGAGATGCCAGGCTTTTTTAAACAACCAGCTCTCACATGAACTAATAGAGCAACAACTCAGTCATGAGGAGGGCACCAAACCGTTCAGGAGGGCCCCACTTCTCATGACCTAAACATCTCCCACTAGATCCAACCTCCAACATTGGGGGTCACATTTCAAAATGAGATTTGAAGAAGATAAATATCCAGACTATATCAGCTTCCTAGAGGGGACAGGGCTTCTGCTCCTGGAATTTCAGAGCCAGGAAAAGGGCTTGGCCTTCTTCTACTTCATCTTCTGCTCACTCCCCAGCCACACAGAGCTGCTTCTACTTCTTCAAGACCTGGAGCTCTCTTTCTGCTTGAGGCCTTTGGGCTTGCTGCTCCTTTTGCCTGGAACATTCTGCTCCCCACTCTCCCCTCCCCATCCCCTAGTTAGTTGAGTGACTCCCTAGCTTCTGAGCCAGGAGGAAGCAGTTCACCCTGTTTTGTTTTTTCCTGGCAGCTATTGTAAAGGGGACGTGAGGAGTGATGGCTCCATGAGGACAGGTTTCCTTCCTGGGTAAAGAAAATGTTTTGGGACTTGATATGGGTGTTGCTTGCATCATGAATGTACCAAATGGCAGGGAACTGTACACTTTAACATGGATAATTTTATTTGTGTAAATTTTGTCTCAAAGTATTGGGAAAAAAGAAGAGTTTAGGTGGCTCTGAAACTCACAAGGAGTATAAGAAGGGTTAGAGAACTAAGACATTGAGGGATTTTTTTATGGGGAGAGTTGCTGCTGTGCTGAATCTGCCCTCACCTAGCCCCAGCCAAGGGGCCAATGGGCAGTGCCACTGTGACCCACAGCAAGCTTCTTGGCCAAGGTGACTCTAAGTCCTCCTCTGCCAGGGAGCAAAAGGACTGATGTTGACACTTGCCAGAGGAATCTGAAAGTCAAAGTCTACATCTACTGGCCTGGAACTCTGGCAGAGGTAGGATGTTGCTGGCTGTATGTGTGTGTGTGTGTGAGAGAGAGACAGACAGAGAGAGAGAGAGAGACAGAGAGACAGAGAAAGAAACACAGAAGGAAGAGGGGAAAGAGAGATGGTGGGGAGAGAGAGATGGTAGGGAGAGAGAGAGACAGAGAGAGAGGAAACAGAGAGGGAGAGAGAGAGAGAGAGAGTGGGGAAGAGGAGGGGAAAAAAAAAAGAGAGAGAGAGAGAGAGAAAGAGTGAGAGAGAAAGGAATGTCCGAGAGGGAGATGAGGGTGGGAGACACCATAAGTGCTGAGGCAGGAGTCAGAAGCCTCAGCCTGTTCCCATATAAATAATGAAGAAGAAAACAACTAGAGATATAAGTATAGTAGTTATTCATAGGTGATCTTAGTTATTTATAGGTAACCATTAAGATATATATATATATATATATTATACATACACATATACACTCACCATAATCTTTTACTAATGCCTCTCAGGTCACGAAGTATAAACCTAAGGTGACATTGTAAAAGAAGTGACCCTAAGGCAAGATGCTCTAAGTCCTCTGTCACACCCGCATAAGGGCTGCTGGAGGGCACCTTGGCTGTGTGACAGCGCCAGCGCTGGGAAAGCGCCCGCTGTTTAGCCAGCTGTGGAAGGAGATGTCCAAGATGTCTCCTTCCCCAGACCTAGGAGAAAACTCTGCTCCCCCAAGCTCTTGCGGTAGGCCTGGCAGCTGTCAGGGAGGCCCACAGACACCCGTGGACTTAATTGTCTCTATGTAACGCTGTGCTTCAGTGGTCACGTTCCATGTCCACTTTCATGTTCCTCTTCTGCACCTGGTTCCTCATTTTCTTAGAAGATATAATCAGTAAAAGTAACATAAGTCTTAATGTCTTTGTTCTTTCTTGACAAATATGGAAAAAGTGCTGATGCATTATGCTCCTTACCTCATCTCGGTTACTTGAAAGTCCTGGGCCCCCATCCCTAAGACATGTGGTTTACCTGACCCTATCACTGACCACCATTACCGCACCCTACCTACCCTGCCCCCTGCTTTGTACTGAACAAAAGGCAGAGTGTTTAGACACTCGGGGCCACTGCCGGACTCTGCGCTTCGGTTGGCAGTGGACCCCTGGGCCCAAACTCTGTCTTCTCTTTTTCGGTGTCTTGTGTCTTTTATTTCCACAGTTTCTCGTCTCCACACCTGTAGAAACAGAGTGATCATTTTGCCTGAACTGGGACTGTGGGCAGTGGTTGTGGATGAAGTCAGCCCTTGGGAACGCAGGGACTTCCAGGGAAAGGCAAATGCAGATTTGTGATTTGTACAGAGAACCCTTTGGGCAAGCATAGGGTAGGAGACTGATAGTTTTCTAGAAAGTAGGAAGGAGAGAGGGCACGATCTAAGATAATTTTAGAGGTCAATGACTTGGACCCATTAGTGAGAAAATCTAGACTGTTAAATCCAAACTTCCTTTCACCTTTCTTCAGCTAATAAGTAATTTGTTCAATTTGAAGGGTGGTATTTTATTCTGAACCTGGTAAAATTGTAATGACATTCAGATTTCCTTTTACATATTGCTTACTGGTTAAACTAGAATTTCTTTTTTTGCTTCGTTTTTGTTTTACATGTGTGCACATGCAGGGAAAGTCTGCCGGCCTGAGACAATCTCCCCTTCCTTTCTTCCCTATTTTTTATTATGGTAAAATATATATAACATACAACTAACCACTTTAACCTGTACAGTTCAGTGGATTTAATTATATTCACAATGTTAAGTAACTGTCACCACAATCTATTTCCAGAAGTTTTTCATCATCCCAAACAGAAACTCTGTACCCTCTAGGCAAGAACTCTTCGTCATCTCCTCCAGCCCCTGTTAATCCCTGTTCTACTTTCTGTCTCTAATGAACTTGCCTATTTTATTTCACATAAGTGGAACTATACAATATTTGTCCTACTGTGTCTGGTTTTCCTTTCCCAAGAAATCTCCCCACCTGACTCGAGACACAGATTAGAAAACCTTCCCAGACATCGACTCTGGCCCTGCAGGCAGTGTCCTTACATGGTCTGGATGCTGCTTCCCGATGTCACCGGGATCCCTGGGTGTTTCTTTCCTTTCCCTGGCAGCCTTTCTTTCACCCACAAGGCACTGGGAAGGCTTTGTGCTACTGTTCCGCTTGCATGTGTCCTTGATAAAATACAGAAGGCCCCAATAAATTTGTCATAAACAGTGGGCAATTTTTAGCATGGGACAGAATCAAACATTAAAAATCATTTATCTGAAATTCAAAATTAATTGGTCATCTTGTGTTTTTACTTGCCTGATCTGGTTCCTACTGTGGACACTTCTTTAAATTCCAAACTCAAGTCCAGTCCAGAGGTTGTCCACTCTTCTCAGAAGTCCAGGGATAAGGGATATGGACCAATCTCTAAAGGAAAACCTCCATTTCAGGAGGAGTTATGCTACAGGTGCTGTGACTCCAGGTCCAGATGCTGACTTTCAGCATTTGACAGACATTCCCTTCAATGGGAGAGGTTCAGCGGCCTGGGGCTGAGTCACGCGTAAGAAACCCAGAGTGCAGGTGTCAGAGTCTAGCTAGGCTGTGGCCCTTAGGTGATCCTACACTCCTAGAGTTCACCCCAGCACAGGATGTATAAGTGTTTTCTGAGAACAAGATTTGGGACATGCAAGGGGCTGGCACTGGGCCAAGAAGACTCTGAGTCTCTGTAGAGTGACTTCTAGAAACCAGGTTTTGGGAGGAGGAGGACCAGAAGCCGGAGGAAAACTTATTGCCTGCACTGCTGGAGTTATGATCCAATATTTCAGAAGGATGCCTCAGAAGAAACCATGAAAACACCCAAGAAAGTCAGCTTGAGACAATGAACTGCCAGGGTGAGAGGGCAGGACACCAAGCTGTGGTCTCCATCCTCACCACACAGACCCGCATGCACAGATGGGTCAGAAACCTCCCTGCACTGCTGGGGAGGAGAGCCCTGTCAGGCCGGGACAGAGGGGACTATGCTCCCCTAGATGCTGCACAAGAGGCCTGGCAGGGGAAGAGAGATTTTAACTCAGACTCAAGTTGGGAGTTTTGATTATTAACACTTCTACTTGTTGAGTAGAAATGGAGCTTTCAGTGAAAAGTGAGCATGGTAGAATGTGTATTTCCCTGACAGTGATCAGAACAGCTGAGGCATTACCTGAGTTCTCATCCCCAGGATAAGGGGAGGAACTTCTCAACTGAGCAGGCTGACAAAGGGAAGTGAGAGACAAGTACAGTTGGGTCCTAATGGTCCCAGCAGTGTTGTTCATAAGACCCACACATTATATGTAGTTATGAATCTGTTTACCAAACTGCTTACTGTAAGATTAGAACATATTTAATATACTAAAACGTCTCACATAAATTATGATGCACAATAAAACGAATACCCCTGAACACAGCACCCGAATGAACTAGAAAGGTCACTATATTTGACAATACTTTCAAAGCTAAGTGTCTCTTCTCCAATCCTAGCTCCCTTAAGAGGTAACCACTATTTTGAGTTTAAAAAAAATCCATCTGCCTGTCTATCTATCATCTATCCATCTATCTGTTCGATCCTAAATGACATGGGTCACTAGGTGTCCCTGTACAACACGTTTACCTTGGCTTGCTTTGAACCTTATGATGAGGTATCACACTATGTATTCTGCTGCAGTTTTTTGTTCGTACTCAACATCATCTCTAAGATTCACTAAGTTTGATGTTCCTTAATTTTCTCTTCTGTCTAGAATTCTTTTGCATGACACACCACTTGTCATTTACCCATTCTCTTATTAAAGGACACTTGAGTTGTTTCTAGTTCTTTGCAAGGGTGAAAGAACATCTTTGCTGAAGATGTTTTTGTGAACCTTCCTGATTACTGGTGTACACTTTTCAGGAGTGCTGAATTGTAGAGTGAACACAAACTTCCTCAAGCAGTGTGTGAATTCCAGTTGATCAACATCCCTGCCAACACTTAAGAGAGTCAGACAAAACTTTTTGCCAATCCAGTGAGTGTAAAAAGGTATTTTATTCTATGCATAAAATGCATTTCCCTAATTAGTAATGAACTCAGTCAATATTTTATGTTTATGGGCTATTTGTGTTTTTTTGTAAAGTTGACTGCTCATGAGTTTATTTAGCCTACGTGTATTAGACCATTTTTATATGGCTATGAAGAAATACCCGAGACTGAGTAATTTATAAAGAAAAAGGCACATCTTACATGGCAGTAGGCAAGAGAGCACGTGCAGGGAAACTGCCTTTCATAAAACCCTCAGATCTCATGAGACTTATTCATTAACAAGAGAACAGCATGGGGAAAACCCACCCCCATGATTCAATTGCCTCCCACTGAGTCCCTCCCATGACACGTGGAAATTATGGGAGCTACAATTCAAGATGAGATTTGGGTGGGGACGCAGCCAAACCACATCACCTTAAAGAGACTTAAATATAAATTGTGTTTTTTAAAAATCGACTCACAGAGGTTCTTTATATATTCTGGATACAAATCCTTTGTTATCACATGTACTGCAGTTATCTTCTTCCACTGCGTGCCTTGTCTTTTCACTGTATTTATGGTGCCTTTCAATAAACAAAAATTTTACATTCATTATTACATGAATTTATCAATCTTTTTCTTTACAGTTGGCACTTTGTCCCTTAAGACATTTTTCCATTAAATTCTTACTCTCTTATATTTTCCTCTAAAAACTGTAATGTTTTTGCCTTTTACACTTAAGTCTTTTTTCTTTTTGGTTTTTATTTCTATTAAAATTATATATGTATCTATTTTAAACAGCCAGAGTTTGATGGATCTGTCATGTGAAACAGCAGCCCCTACATCTCCCAGCACCTCTTTAACAGGCTGTGTGGCTCCCGCTCCATTTTCCAGGTCTAGCCTGTCTGCTGTCTGGCTGCTGAGGAGAGTGAAGACAAGTCTGCTCCATGCATATATGTACTCTTTCCCCTCTCCCACTCCTCAGCTTCCCAGTGTGGTTAGATGGCCATTTGGGCTACATCACTATTCTGTGTTGTTTTAAGATAACCTATACAGTAAGGCATGAAGACTTGTTCTTTCCTGAAGGCTTTTGATTTGTATCTTTTCCCTTAGAATTGATCATTTCCTTTTTGCTGTTATTCAGTTTTCTGTGTATTCATCACTTACTCAATGCCAAACTCTTATCAGATGTCCAAATGTCTCCTCCTAACATTTAGACGACCTGATTTAATGATTAGATCTCCCTGGTCTTTTCCAGCACCTCTGATATCTCATCTGGATTGTTTACTCTCTGTGTGCCACTCAAAAAAATCCTTTTTTTTTTTTTTAACATAGGGGTCTCATTATGTTGGACAGGTTAATCTTGAACTCTTGGCCTCGAGCGATCCTCCCACCTTGGCGTCCCAAAGTTCTGGGATTACAGGCACAAGCCACCACATCTGGCCCCCATTCAACAAATTCTTATTGAGCCAATAACATGCTATATGTTGTGCTAGGCCCCAGAGAAACAAGGAGAACAAGATGGCTGTCATTCTTGCCTTTGTGGAGCTTATTACCTAATGGGAGATTCAGGGAAACAACAACAACTAAATCTGGAGCATGTTCCCTAGTCCTAATTGTTTTATTGGCTTTGGAGTTGATGTTTGCCTGTCATAAGATGGCACCAGTATGGGGGCAGCTCCTGAGTATGAGAGGGGTCTTCCCCAGTTTCCAGTGTAGCCAAGACTTTCTGCCTAAGTTAGAGACAAATACTAAGACGTCTCTGAAGCACCTTCCATCATTTCTCAGTTCACCTCTGTCTCATGAAATGAAGACTGTGATAGCCATTTTTTCAGTCTAGCCCCATCTGTGTCATAGTTCACTGAGGTTCCTGAACTTAGTTGGAGCAATGGTGAGGCCAGACACTGTGATGAGATGGCGTCAGGGATCAAAGGAATATGTGAATTTGGGCCATGACTTTTTGGGGACAGGCTGGAATGTTGAACCCCAAGCCCCATGCGGAAGTCCAGCAAGTTGGACTGACCTCTCAAGAGGGCTCTATTTTTTCCAGAGTGGATCCTTGGTTTTCATCTCTGCAACAATCAGAGTATCCAAAGTAAAGCCACCAGCATTGAAGGAAATTAGTCCAGAACAGAGTGAGACACACACAAATACACACACACATAGGCAGGGATTTTACTCCAGTGCCTACAGGGGAGATGGCTTGGGCTACTGAGTATTTCTTGGCCCACCATAGCTCACTAAAAGGCTTGAGAGGAGCACAGAGGGCTAGGGCTACTTAGGACAAGAAAATTAATAGTCCACATCTGTGTTCCTTGTGACTCTGATCCCCTTAAATTGTGGCCTAGTCAGACGTGGAAAATGATGCCCCCATAGCCACCACCCCAGCTTTGATGGTGGTAGAGTTACCTTAGATCAGGACCCTCATTTTGGGCAGTGCCAAGGGCCAAGGGCTATGGAGATGAGCCAGCAGTGCTCCCTGGAGGCCAATGATGTTAGCTTTAATTTTAATACCATTCCCTTTTTCCCGTGCCCACTCCCCACCATTCCCTTTCATGAGTATTTAGTGAGAAACTGGGAAAGGGCTGTAAGCAACTTTTGAACCAGTAAAAAATAAGTCTAGCATTGGAGGTAAAATCATTAGCTCCCAGACTCATGAAGACACAGACCATGTCGACAGTTCAGCTTGGCCTCACTTCCTAAGGACTGGCTATACTGACAGACAGGGTGGCCCCCAGGGAGGGAAGGAATTTAATGAATTCAAGCAATCAGCCTGTTTTACAGCCTTCTGCCTTGCAGCTGATTTTGTCTCAAACCCTTTGCGAAATGTGGTCACCTAGTCAGCTTGAACCAGCTCCTGACAGACCCTAGCAACTTACAGATGAACCCGAGTGAACTTTCTTCATTACAATGCTAAATTCTGCACCCTGGGAGAGCTACAGTTTTGTTATCACAGCATGTGCTGGCACAATGACTCACTGCATCTGTGCCACAGGGACCCCTCCTCTGCATGCAATGATGTACCTTCTCCCCCCTCTGTCACGCCACAATGCCCTTCTGTCATTTTCTCTTAGGAGACACTGCTTTGGAGAACACTCCCAGTGTTCTTCCTACTTGTGACAAGTAATAAACCTCCTACTGATCAAAACCTGTGTTCTCAGAGTCTCTTGTTGCTCAACAGGCAAACAAACCCTGCTCTGTGTGTTTGTGTGTGTGTGTGTGTGTGTGTGTGTGTGTGTGTGTGGTGTCTGGGAAACAAATCCAGTTGACCCAGATGGGACTATGGACTGAGCCCTGACTTGACCTCCCTTGTAGGCTCCTTATAAGTGAAGCAGCAGTCTGAGGAAGCATGAGTGGGTTAAGTTGCCTAGCTGCTGAGGGGGAGATTGGTGAAGGGCCCCAGGGCTCCCCCGCCCACCATAGGAGAGCAGAAGTGGCTGCTTGGACCTTTCATTTGGTGCAACTTTGAGGCAGTAAGTGGTGGTGGTTCTGTGAAATGAGTAAAGAGTGGTTTTGGTTTTGATTATTAGGACTCTCGGTTGTCAGGTTTAGGACCTAGCTGAACGGATCCAGGATTGCTGGAAACAGGCAGGACTCCCATTCAGGTCTAGGAGTCGAAAGATATCTCTATTCATTTTAACAAGGGGAAGCCCTAATATAAAGATAAGGACTCTCATCTTCAAGAGTTTGTCCCTGTCTGGTATATCTGTAGGGCTGAATGACTGACTATTTTTGTCAATACTTGTGTATCTTTGAGGCCTGAATGAATGTGAAGTCTGGACTCCTTTCCCTTTAGACTGTGGTAATCCCTAAAATATTGGGCTTCCATTTTCCAACAGTCGCAGAAGAACTGTTATTGATTTGAAGAGGCCTAATTTAGAAGGGGGCAGTTTAGGTGAGATTATAATTCCTGGAACCAAAATACAATGATGTAGAGTTTACATGAACACAGTATGCACCTTCCCCAGAAGGAACACCTTGCTTACTTGATTGACTTACATACCTCCCACCACTCAAGCCAGATCCAGCACTACTCTGGAATCTCCATGAGATCTCCAGGGAAGATACCCAGACTGAACATGATCCTGGAAGAGGCAACCCCTATTATCTTCTCCTAGCTCCCCAACACCTCCACTCCATAGTGGCCTGGGTGTAGTAGCAAGCTGAAAGAACTAGAAATATCCTACAGGCTAAGAGTTACAGGATTTGTGTCATCACTAATCCCCAGTGGAAGCTCCCTGGAGGGTGGAATCAGACTTCCGGGCAAAGAGCCTAGAATATGGGGAACCAGGTGTTGGGATTCACTTGGGGTGGCTGGCAAAATATTAGGAAAAGTTATAAGATTATAGTCTCAAACCGTTTGGAAGGCCAAAAGGTTTTAATGGAATGGGGTGAAGGCAGCCAGTTCTTACATTAGAACTTTAAGTCATACGGTAAAGATTAGGAATAATAAAAACTTCCCCAGTAAGGTCTGTTTACCCCACATTCCTTTGTCCCT
>CAUYLG010059928.1:0-26471 GCA_963573385.1 Cacajao melanocephalus
CTTACCCCCTATAAAACCCCACGCCCAGAACGGCCGGGCGTGACTTCTCTGGCCCCTTCTCTGGACCACAGAACCTCGCCCGGGAGCTGAATAAACTGGAATTTAGTTTTCCTTATACTGGCCTCAGTTTCCTAATTTTAAACTCGACAATAAGCCTTACAATTTGTGTACAGGTTTTTGTGTAGACCTAAGTTTTCAAATCATTTAGGTAAATAACAAGGAGTGTGACTGCTGATCATGTGGTAAAAGTATGTTTCGTTCTGTATCATTTACTATTTTTACTAGATATATAGCTTAGTGATTACATACAGTCTGAAATCAGACTGTTTAATTCCTAGCTCCATACTTCTCATGTGTCCTTGGACAAATTACTTAATTATCCTAACACTTACTTATAAGGCAGAATAATAATAATATCTATTTCATAGGATTCTTCTGAGGGGCAGATAAAACTGATGGTAAGTGTTTAGGAACATAAGTATTGAATGAGTGTTAGTTGTTGACTATTGATACCCTTATTGTTATTCTTAACACTATGGGCAGAAAGTGTGAGTCAGTTAGCCAGTATGGTGGACTTAGGTTGTGATAAAAGGACAATTGTTCCTCCAGAAATGTTCTTTTGCAAAAAAAGCTTAAATTTATGACAGTGGCCTCCCAAACGCCAACTTTTATGAAAATACTGAGGTCACCAACTGGGCAGAAAATAAAAACATTCCTTAATATGGAAATCTTTACCTCAAAGATTATAAAAACGCAAATTAACTACTTTCTTAATATTGAAGGACAAGTTTTAAATGTAAAATATTTTACTGGATTTATTTTTTAAATATTTATTTTATTTCACCCTGGAAAACGTTATTCCAATGTGGGTTTTTTGTTGTTGTTTTTGTTTTATTTGGTATCAGGGAAATGAGGTTGTTTTCTTCCAAGTGGCAATATATTCATGCACAGGAGAAAATGCCATAAGGTATATAGGATAATACGCATTATAAAATAAAAGAAAAAATGTTAAGACTTGAAAAAAATATTAAATACACCAATAAAAAAGAAAAAAATTAAATACAATGCTAAGGATTTGTGAAAAAAATTAACAATGCAATACTTTTCCCTAAATATTTTAAAAGTACTTAAATATAAATTTAAATATTCGCATTTACCGTATAGTCCCACATTGTTGCTCCTCCAAATGCAGACAACACAAAGACAATCACTAAAGCTATCTGAATTTCAGTAACATCCACTCTAAAAGAGGAAGGACAAAGAATAGATAACGTATTTGTAAATAAAATTCCTGAATATGGAGGTTAATCATTAAATAGCAAAGATGTAAAAATCTCTATAGGCTTAGTTTATTTTTACCTTTACTTCCATTATTGAATTATCAGCTGACTATACTGTTTTTTTTTTTTTTTTTTTAAAGACGGGGTTTCACCATGTTGGTCAGGCTGGTCTTGAACTCCCGACCTCAGGTGATCCGCCCACCTTGGCCTCCAAAGGACTATACTGTTAAGTTAAAACGGTTACAGAACAATTTGTGCCCACTCATAGGTAACAGTATAGGCAGAGAGAAAAACAACATATATCATACATCAAATTGCTCACAGTTACCACTGAAGTTATGAAGACTTTTATTTTCTACTTTATGTACTCCTGTAATGTCTGAAGTTTTTTTTACAACAATTACTCACTACTCTTGTACATAAGGAAAAATTATAATAAAAACAACCACATGATTTAAAGCAAATTTAAATATTCCCAGGTGAGTTTCACTTAAAAAGTAGTGAAAATTCCAATAGAAGACTATTGAGGTACTAACAGTCATTATAGTTTTTTAGTTTCCATAGACATTTTCCCCCTAATTAACATGTTTAAATTTCTCAAAAAACCAGTAACCAACCAACATCAGTCCCTCTAGTCTGCATTCCCCTGAAGCTGTCACTCTCTCCTATGCTCC
The DNA here is from genome assembly GCA_963573385.1 of Cacajao melanocephalus. Taxonomy (NCBI): domain Eukaryota; kingdom Metazoa; phylum Chordata; class Mammalia; order Primates; family Pitheciidae; genus Cacajao; species Cacajao melanocephalus. The sequence goes on from CAUYLG010059928.1 coordinate 1,955, forward strand.
ATGAATAGGCTCACTGAAAATTAGTCAACATTTGTAATTTTCTCCTCTCTTCATATTTGTTGTTTAACCCACTGTAGTCTGGCTTTTGGACCCATTATTCTACTAAAATTGTTAAGGTAAATTGATCTTCAATTTTCAATTTCAATTAAAGAATACAAATCTAAGGGATACATTTCATTAATTATCTTGCATAACTTCTTTACAGTATTTAAGATGCTAATCATACCCTCTTTCTTGAAAAGCTCTGCTGTGTTTTTATCTATTCCATGTTCTCTCCTGATTTTCCTACCTTTCTGGAGCTCTTCTCATGCTCCTTCCTAGACTGTCTCTTCATCTGTATCTTAAATGGTGCTTTCAGAATGCTATCTGGAATTTTATAGTCTGTGAAGAATTTTATCTATACTTAAAACTACCTTCTATATGCTAATGACCTCTAAATCCTTATTTCCAATCTACATTTTTTCCTGAGCTCCAGATTTTTATATCTGTCCGCATACTTTGTATTTCTGCCTGGATGCCCCAATGTCTTTAGATGGAGGTAATACTCACCTTACAGGGTAAATGTGAGGAATAAATAAGATAATGCATGTGAAGCACTTTGTACAATGCCTGAAATACGTAAGTGCTTGATAGGTGGTAAATACAATTATGCCATAATTTAGAATCAACTGCCTGAAGCCTGCCCTCTGCTCAATGATCCATAGTTTTGAGCTTCTCCTGTCATTTATCATTAAGATATTTTTTTCAAAGCTACTGTTTCTCCTTTTCAGCAATAAAGTGGGGCTGAAAAGAATCAGTAGACATGGGAAGCCAAAGCCAAGAACAAGCAAATGACAAAGTTCTTAAAAGGATTGGATTGAGAGGGAGCTATGTGAGAAACAGGAACAGAGAATGGCATTCCTGCTTTGTGTACAATTTCCTGGTCTCTAAGAAAGATGCACCAGAGATAGATAATACTATCTAATGGCTAGTACTAGCATTCACAAGGTGCTTTTACATGATCTCACCAATTGTCTACCGCAGCTGAGAGTCTCACGATTACTTGTTGCTGGTGACTGTTGTCAAGGGAGGGTCCCCTTTTTGTGCAATTTGACCAAGAATTGACCAAGAAAGGACCTTAGACTCCATACTGCATTATTTTATTATATGAATCAGAATGCTTATTTAAGTACTGCATATCCTTTTTCTGTATTATTCAGGTCCCTTAATTTTCTTTTTCTCCTCTCTATTGTAAACTTGGGCTAGTGATTAAGTTGGAGAAGGGGAGAAGAGAAGTAAAATTATTATCAAATAATGTAACTATAACATGCAGAATACCTAAAAGACTTAAGGTATAGCATTTATAGATACTCCAATGAATTAATTTAAATTACTGATTAAAGCTTTGCTCTCCTAATTATTGAAGAATGACATAACAGATTGTGAAAATGAAGTCAATTATATTTTAAAATGTACAACTTAAAAAACGTACTTACTTTCCAAATCTCAACACGCCTGAAACATAAGTCTGCCAATGAGCACAATAAAACACGAACATCCCAATAAAAGAGCAGAAAAACAACCAGTCAGGATGAGTTCCTAAGCGAGCAGCAATTGAAGCTCCCACTGCCATAAATACTGAAAGAAACAAAGTTTAAGAACCATTAAGAATTAAAAATAATTTATGAAATAATTGCCCTATGCTGTTTACAAATATAGAGTTTTAAGGAAATAATCATGGCATTAAAATAAGGGACACTTATCAAAATGAATTCTTGGACATATTTTTTAAACAACTGCATTATTTGCTTCCAAATGTATATCCATCCAGAAAACTGACCATTCAAACATCTTAGTTCATTTTGTTTTTAAGGTATCATTAAAAAAAAAAACAACTTATTTACCTGTGGAAAGAGAGTCGCAACCATGGTCAAAGAGTTCCCCTAAAGGAGAACAAGAATTTGTTCTTCTGGCTTGTTTTCCATCAATAGCATCCAGTGACTGGTAGATAAAAAGTCCCAGTGCACATAAAAGGTATGCCCAGTATGGTGCCTATAAAAAATGTAAATAAAATAAAGATTGTTAAGTGATAATAAGCTTTTTGAAAATAGCTCAACCTAAGGCTATTTTATAAAGAAAATTCCTAACCATCATTCTACAGATGAGAATTAAATTCAGAAATCAAATTAATTGCTTTAAGACATCTAAGTAGAGGGTCACAGAAGTCCAAAATGTGAGAAGCACAAAGTTAAACGACTAAGCAAGGATTAGGCCCCTGATCTTGATTCCTACATCCATGGCTCTTTTAATACAATACTATGCATATATGCCACAGATTTGAAACTACTCATTAAATGTTTACTGTAAAAAAAGACCTTGGGGCCAATTGCTGACCTCTGCTTCCATTCATGATGGAGTATCAGGGACTAGATTTACTCCCACCTTATATAACTAGAAAGGCAATAAAATATATGAAAAAAACAGTTTTCAGATGTTGTAGGCAGTGCAGGCTTGTGATCCCTGAGAGAAGGGAAACAAATGAGATAAGCCCTGCGACTGCGCCAGCTAACTTCCCAGAGTCAGTTTCCAGGCCATAGTGCAGGAATGGGACCAGAACAGAGTCCAGCAATCTTGCTGTGTTGAAGAGAAACACAAAGTTCAGGAAGGTCAAGGCAGTTAGGATTTGTGAAGCAGAGTGCCTGTGAGGACGGAGTTGCACAGAGAGAGGAGCATGAGTTGTGGAGGCCTTACAGAAGGGTATCTTTCAGTCTTTGGCTGAGAACTCACCTGTGCCTGAATAAGACAAAACTAACAAAGGCCAGGGAGAGAAGCACTGCAATGCAGAAGGTCAGACAATTCTCAAAGCTCATACAAGGCTGGGACATTCATGTTCCTGCCAGGCAAAGCAGAAAGCCTCATTAACACTTGCAACACTGGGTAAAGTTCTGAGAAGCAGCAGGCATAAATTAATCCTAGACTGAAGGCTTCTCTGGACAGCCTCCCTAACAAAACTTAACATCCAGCCTCAAAAGGATTCCAGTAATTCCTGGCAACTTAACTGCAGCCAGCACATAGTACATCTTAGGGGGAAAAAATCTAGTATTCCCAAATGTAAAATTCACAAGGTTTGGCACTCAGTGAAAAATTACCAGTAATGCAAAGAAGCAGGAAAATATAATCGACAACTAGGAGTAAAATCAATATAATCAGAATATAATCAGAATCAATATGAACAGAAATAACAGAATTAGCAAATGAGGACATCAAAACAGTTATTATAAATATGCTCCAAACGTTCAAGAAAGTAGAGGAAAACATGAACATTATAAATAGAAATGGAAGAAAAGTCTCAAGTGAAACCACTAGAAATGAAAAATACAACATTTGAAATGTAAAATAAACTGAGTGATATCAACAGCATATTAGACACCACAGAAGATCAGTGAGCATGTACCAATAGACTACCAATGGAAACTATCCAAAATGACGAAAGAAAAACGACCTAAAAATAATTGAACTGTGCATCAGCGAGTGGTGGGACAATAGAAAGCAGTCTAGCACATATGCAACTGGAATCTTAAAAGAAAAGAGCGAATGGGGCATAAAAAATATAAAAAGAAATAAAGGACAAAAAATTTCCAAAGTTGATGAAATCTATAAACCCACATGTCCAAGAAACTCAACAAACCCCAAACAGAATAAATACTTTTTAAAAGTCCACCAAGGCACATCATAATCAAATCAATGAAAACTAGTAAGAAGGAGAAAATCACAGGTCAGGCGCAGTGGCTCACACCTATAATCCTAGCACTTTGGGAGACCAAGGTTGGGCAGATTGCTTAAGCCCAGGAATTCAAGACCAGCCTGGGCAACAGGGTGAACCCCATTTCTACAAAAAATATAAAAATTAGCCCAGTGAAGTGGCGTACGCTTGTAGTCCCAGATACTTAGGAGGCTGAAGTGGGAGGATCGCCCTAGCCTGGGGAAGTCAAGGCTGCAGTGAGCAGTGATAGTGCCACTGCACTCCAGCCTGGGTGACAGAGTGAGACCCTGTTTCAAAAAATAAATAAAATATCAAATTCAGTTCTAATGAGCATGTTCTTAAAAGTTTATGTTGGAAACTAAGAAACAATTTAAGAAAGGATAAACAGAAAACTGAGCAATCATCATGACAGTATAAAAATGAAAAACAACACATCCCACCTAGAATCTTTTGAAGGAATCCCAAAGTGTTTTGCAGAGAACAATTCTGTTAACTCTTTTCAAACTAGTAAATTCTTTTTTAAAGATACATTTTATTATGTATACAACATGATATTAAGCGATATGTAGAAAGATAGACACAGTATTATACTGAAGCAAATTAACATATCCATCATCTCCATAGTTACCCACTTTTATTGTTTTTGTGACAAGAGCAGCTAAAGTTTATTCATTTTACAGTTCAATTTTTTTAACCTATACCCCTCAGGTTGTACATTAGATCCCTAGACCTGCTCATCTTCCCAAGCTGTAATGTCGTATCCTTTGACCTGCCTCTTCCCATTTCCTCCCCTTTATCCCCTCTGCTCCTGATAACCAGTTTCATTCTCTATCTCTGAATTTTTTTCAGATTCCATGTGTAAGTGGGATTAAGATCACACAATATTTTTCTTTCTGTGTCTGGCTTATTTCACTTAGCATAATGTCTTCCAGGCTCAATCATATTGTGGCATTTGGCAAGATTTTGTTCTTTTTTTTAGGGTTCAATAATATTCCATTGTGTATACTAAAGTTTCTGTTTCTTTATCCATTCATACGTCAACAGACACTTAGGCTGTTTCTGTATTTTGGAAATTGGGAATAATGCTACAATGAACATGAGAGTGCAAATATCTTTTTAAGGTGGTGATTTCATTTCCTTTGGTATAGTTTTATAGTTTTTGTTCTTATAGGTATTTTATTCATTTTGAGTTTATTTTTGTATATAGTATAACATAAGGTCAAATTTCATTCTTTTGGCATATGGAAATCATTTTTCCAGCATCATTTATTGAAGAGACTATCCTTTCCCAATTGTGTCTTCTTGGTGCCCTTGTCAAAACTTAGTTGACCATATCGAACTAGCAAATTCTTACCCATTTTTTCTACTATGAGAAATTGTTTTTAATTTTGATGATCAAAGGAAAGCAAAGTTATATGTCAAACATGTAAAACTGGAAGTTGAAGTTATTAAAATTTGTAATGACAAAATGTCAGAGGGATCTTCCATTTCTCTATGTAACTCCTTATACTGAAAATCTGGAGCTTCTCAAGGAGAACTCTAAAAGTCAACATTAAAAGCTTAATTCTGACCTCTGATCTGAGAAACTAGCTGCAGGCAGGTCTAATGGTCAGGTATTAACAGAAATCCATACTGAAATAAATTTGATTAACCCTTACACCACAACTGGTAGTGACCTAATTGTAACCTGCTCTTCATTTAGAAAAGGGAAATGAAGACTGTTCACCCTTTAAAACTACATCATTAGGATACTAGAGGCATTCAAATTTACAGTTTAAACAGGGAGAGACTGGGAGTTTAAACAGGGTAGAGAGGAAGTCCAGGCAGAAACCAAGGTTTCTGGCTGAAAGTGAAAGGTTTACTGGAGTCAGCGACTATATCCATGTTCCTGGAATAGATAATTTACAAGAGATAATATTGCAAAGGTAATGTGATCTCAAACAGTACAACAAAGGGCATTTCTTTTCTTTCCTTTTTTTTTTTGTTCTTGAGACAGGGTCTTGCTCTGTTACCCAGGCTGGAGTGCAGTGGAGGATCTTGGCTCACTGCAACCTCCACCTCCTAAATCCAAGCAATCCTCCCCCTTAGCCTCCCAAGTAGCTGGGGTTATAGGTGTGTACCACCAAGCCTAGCTAAGTATTTGTATTTTGTGTTTCGTATTTTTGTATTTAGACCGCATTTCACCATATTCCCCAGGGTCCAACTCCTGACCTCAAGTGATCCACCTGCTTCAGCCTCCCAAAGTGCTAAGATTATAGGCCACAGTCCTGGTTGACAAAGGGCATTTCTAATGTCTTATTTTATTTGATACAGAAATCCACAGAGACAGGGCAGTTATTATCATTTTCTTTTTATTAAAGATGAAAGTGAAACATATGGAAGAGTGATAATTTACATCAAGGCAAGCACTTAGGCTGGGTCCAGGAACTAGATCAGGTCTTCGGACTTGCCCTTTGATGAGATTTATCCTGCCACAGGCCACACAGACTAAATGGAACTCTTCACCTGAATTCTTCAAAAACTCCCTATTCCATCAAACCTGCTGAGAAGCACTTTCCCCCTCACACAATTCAATTTCAAGTGGCAGTGAGCCACAGGAAATGATCTTCCAATATTTGGTTCACTCCTTTTCCAGTTCTTCCCAAGTCTTTCCAAGTTTTCCCAGTCTTCCCAAGGCCTCAGGAGCCAGACCTATCTTCTCTTTTCCCTTTGGTCACTACCTCCATTCCTAGCTGGAAGATATTAAATAGTTTGCATTTTCTCACTTTCTTTTTAACTTGTTATCCCTGCAAACAGGCTGGGATTTACTTGGCCAGGCACAGCAGAACAACTTCCTTCCAGGTGTCCCCTTCCAAAACCAGTACAATTATAGAAAAGACTCTTTTTTTTTTTTTTTTAAAGACACAAGGTCTCATTCTGTCGCCCAGGCTGGAGTGCAGAGGCACATGTTATAACCTCAGACCCCTGGGCTCATACAATCCTCCCACCTCAGCCTCCTCAGTAGCTAGGACTACAGGTGTTTGCCACCATGCCTGGTTAACTTTTTAAATTTTTTGTAGAGAAAGCATCTGGCTATGTTACCCAGGCCGGTCTCAAACTCCTGGTCTCAAACAATCCTTCTGCCTCAGCCTCCCAAAGTGCTGGGATTATAGGCAAGTACCACCATGTCCAACCAGAAGAGACTCTTGAAGGAAGCAGGAGCTGCAGAGCTTCCCTAACTCAATTCTAGTTTTCATGTTAACTTCAAAATTTTTAAATGGAAGGATGAAAAAATTACTCGATTGTGAATTATAAAGTCATAAGCAATGTATCAGGCTACTTCTATAGAAGAAACCTATTCAAGTAGTAGAATTTCTCTAGGTAATATTCCATTCTAACATTTAAAGTTTTTATGGCTGGGTATGGTGGCTCACACCTGTAATCCCAGCAGGGGAGGCCAAGGTCGGCTGATCACTTGAGGTCAGTAGTTTGAGACAAGCCTGGCCAACATGGTAAAAACCTGTCTCTACTAAAAATACAAAAATTAGCCGGCTGTGGTGGTGTACTCCTGTAATCCCAGCTACTCAGGAGGCTGAGGCACAAGAATCGCTTGAAGCTGGGAGGCAGAGGTTGAAGCGAGTCACTGCATTCCAGATTGGGCAACAGAGAGACACCCTGTCTCAAATTAAATAAATAAATAAATAAATAAGTTTTAAATTATATAGTTTTCATAATATCTACTGTATTGAGGTGAGACAGCACGCATCTACTTCTCTTCTGGCCCACAACCCTGTAACTCACTGAGAAACAGCATTAGTACTTTCATCTTGGTCTCCCTAATCAATGCCACCTGCCCCCCACACACCAAAACCAAAACTGCAAAGTTAACTCTTCCCTTTTCCTTTCCTTCTCACCTAAGAAATTTCATTTCCTGAGGCTGAACTGATTAAAGAGGGCAGGGATTGTGTCTTTCTCACTCACCCCTACATTCCCAGTACTCTAGAACATTACTCTGGCACAGAGTATATGTTTAACCAATATCCCTGAATTCATGGACCAAGTGTGACAATAAAGGTCTTTGTGCAAAAATAATTTTCTATTTGTATTACAGGAGCATTTAGGCAGGGCCTTCATGTGCTTAGTTTAGGAGCATATCAAGGAGCACAAGAGATTAGGAGTAGCTCATCTGGCCATTCCTAAACTAATCTTAGAAGAAGATATAGAATGACCACAAGCTCTCTACTCACTGATGACAGTCTTTTCGTAGCACAACTCTCAATCATCCACCTTCATCCTTCAGCTCCATTCCACCCACAAAGTCCTCTTTACTTATGACTTCATACTGTCTCATGGCTTTTTCCTTTCTAAACACTCTTCTTACCCAATTCAGCAAAGCACTCATTTGCCCCCTCCTTCAAGGACTGCCTGATATACCTCTTATTCCACCTACAACTTCATCTAGGGAGAAATCAAAGGACACAAACCTACCTATTTCCAGTCATTCTATTCCTACCTATTCCACCCAAAAATATGCCTTCTATAAATATTTTTCAGGGTTAAAGCAGTCTTTGCAAATATACAGGCCTTCTGTTGTACCAAACATGCTCATTAGATATTAGTACCTCAGGTATACAAATATAAGAAACTACACAATGATGACGTGCATGACTTCATAACAGTGCACTGTTTCTATTGTATAGTTTCCTCGGTTTTAAATGCTTTCACAGGTAGCAGAACAAATTTAAAAAGCAAAGCTTTGAAATTACCGTTTTTAGTTAATGAAGGAAAGATCTAATTTAACCGAGAGAAGTAATTCTACATAAGTCATTAATTGTTTCATAATTGTAGCCTACCATTTTTTTCAAATGAGAGTTGTCTAAGTCCATTTTCTGTTGCTATAACAGAAAAGATTTATTTGGCTTATGGTTCTGGAGCCTGGGAAGCCCAAGAGCATGACACTGCATCTGGTGAAAGACATGCTGAGATCCACTGAGTTCACTGGACAAATTTCACTTAGAGCCTTAAAATACTGATTTTCTGGAACATGTTCTTAGGTCTTCTCCAAATGAAAATATTGGACTCAATAGTTTCCAGGGTACTAGAGCTTGATGTGATCTCATTTGTATGTGGCCCCATCTTTCACATTAGAATGTAATCCTCTCATGGGCATGAGAGACGTAGTCTATTTTTTTTTTTTTTTTTTTTGAGACAGAGTCTTGCTCTGTTGCCCAGGCTGGAGTGCACTGGCACAGTGGTGTGATCTCGGCTCACTGCAACCTCCACTTCCCAGGTTCAAGTGATCTCCTGCCTCAGCCTCCTGAGTAGCTGGATTACAGCTGAGCACCACCATGGCTGGCTAATTTTTGTATTTTTAGTAGAGATGGGATTTCACCTTGTTGGTCAGGCTGGTCTCGAACTCCTGACCTTGTGATCTGCCCACCTCGGCCTCTCAAAGTGCTCGGACTACAGGCTTGAGCCACTGCGTTCGCCCACACCTGTAAAAATAGCCTGTATGATGTTTTTAAAACTCTCCTGTAGGAGCTAAATACATAGATGATGAATATCAGGCTGGGTGTGGTAGCTCACACCTGTAATCTCAGCACTTGGAAGGCCAAGGTGGGCAGATCACTTGAGGCCAGGAGTTCAAGACCAGCCTGGCCATCATGGTGAAACCCCATCTCTACTAAAAATAGAAAAATTAGCCGGGCATAGGGATGCACGCCTGTAATCCCAGCTACTCAGGAGGCTAAGGTAGGAGGATCGCTTGAGCCCAGGAGGCCAAGGTTGCAGTGAGCCAAGTATTCAAAAACAAACAAAACAACCTGTTGAAATTCACTCTGTGTGGCTGGCAAATTATTAGGGAAATATTAGGAAAGTCAGAAGATTATGGTCTTAAACCTTTTGGAAGGCTGAAAGGTTTTAATGGAACAGGCTGAAGGCAGCCAGTTCATTATATTAGAATTTTAAGTCATAGCATAAGATTAGGATTATAAAGCTTCCCCAGTTAAGTCTGTTTACCCCACATCTCTTTGTCTCTACTCTGTTTACTTAATAAACTTTGTGCTGGATGGCCCTCTCAGGGGGAGGTCGAAGGGGAATTATCCATTAATGATGTTTACTCTGGGCCCTAGAACAGAACCAAGACCTTTTATCAGTTGTAAAACCACTCTTTTAACCATGTTAATTATCCACAAGCATGTTGACTTAGAACTTCTGTTATTAAATCTATACTAAATAAATGTGAGGAAGGACAGGGAGCTGTGGTGGCTTGGCTGCAATCACTCTCTGAAAGCAGCTGACAACCATCCCTAGCCCACTCAGATTCACAGTATACTAGGTGTGAGAGTGGATTCATTCATCTGTCATTGAGTCAGGGTCTGCAAGACAGACCTCCACAGGGGATGACCAACGTCTCAGGTGGTGACCCCGATGTGATGCTTGTCACAGCTGGTGCCGGAACAGGGACCTAATAATGTGACTGACGCTACAGCTGGTGCCCCCATGTGAGGAGACCAATGCCACAGCAGGTGTCTTGGTGTGAGGAGATCAACGCCACACAAAACAAAAAAGCAATGGGAAGAATACATGCACCAGGTTTTTCTTGCAGAGTGGTTAGGGGCATAGACTCTAGATTCTACTTACACCCACATTTGCTCTGCTACTTACTGGCTAAGGAAGTTGGATGAGTTACTTCTCAGTGTCTTAGTCTTTCCATTTGAAAAATGGGAATAATCACTGTTCCCCTCTCATTGTGAAAATTAAATAAATTATTACATGTAAAATGTTTATAGAAGTGCTGGGCATATGGAAGGAGCTCAGTATTTGTTATCGTTGCTGTTATTACTGATACTCCATCAGATAATTTTAGGTGATCTGTAGGTAAAGTTTTCATTTGAATATTTATGTTTATTTTAATATATTTTGAAAAAATTTAATGTATTTTGAAAAATAGAGCTGGGTGCGGTGGTTCATGCATGTAATGCCAGCAGTTTGGGAGGCTGAGGTGGGTGGATCACCTGAGGTCAGGATTTCCAGCCCAGCCTGACCAACATACTGAAACCCCACCTCTACTAAAAACACAAAATTAGCCAGCCATGGTCGTGCACACCTGTAATCCCAGCTGCTTGGGAGGCTGAAGCAGGAGAATTGCTTGAACCCAGGAGGCAGAAGTTGCAGTGAGCCGAGATCGCGCCATTGCACTTTCGCCTGGGCAACAAGAGCGAAACTCCGTTTCAAAAAAAAAAAAGAAAGAAAAATAGCATGTCATATCTATGATTTTATAAATATTAAGTCAGAGTAAGAGTCTAAGTTTTTAAAGGAGAGTTACTTAAAGTTGACATAAAGAAAAATAGTAAATAAAAGCTAGTTTAGATAATATATAAAAGCAAAAATCTTCCAAAGCTAGAAAATACTGGAACTATACAACGTTCATTATGTGAATTTTTATACTGAAAATGAAACAAAACAAAACAAAAACCTCTTTGCTTGAAATGGCCTTGGATGAACTGATATCTATGCAGAAGGGAATTCGATAACCAATAACTATTAGGTCAGCTGGTAACAAGATTTCAATTATCAAAACATTGATTGACTTCTTTCTTCATAAAAATAGAAACTGCATTTCTAAGAGGTAGGATGAAAGGAAATTAAAAGACATATTGTGCATATGTGAAAAAATGTAAATGCTAGTATGCTGTTAAAGGTAGACTTTGTACCCACACAGGTGATTCTAGATTTTTTTTTCATTATTCCAGGAGTCACAAGAGATTCTATGATTTTTAAAAGAGAATTTATGGAGTTTCTAATAGACTGCTAACTGACTCTGGAAGACATAAGTAGAAATGATTGATTGCTCCATTCCTGTAACTGCTCTAACTCACTATGTGCCTATGATGTGGTTATGACATTGTTTACTGGGAGCCTGTAAAGGGCAGGGCATTTCCTTGTTTACAGAGGGAAGGTTCCCACCTGAGGCCTGGGGAAGCTCCAGAGGAAACTTGGTGGTCAGAAAAGGTAAGACCATTCTCTGCCAAGCCAATCAGGAAGGCCCTAGGGGTTTACTGGTTTCGACCCAGACCTTTGGTCTTGGCTCAGTTGAGGAACCATCATTTGAGAAGAGCACATCCATTTTTAGGAAATTAGGCAGATTATTAGCCGTGGCAAAGGAAACCAGACAGATATCACACACAAATGCAGTTAAACCAGCATTTCAGAGCCAACAGGATTTTCTCATAATTTAAGAAATCTATACTTTGAAAGGTGGCTTTTTTGTTTTTATATTTAATGTGGATCATTTTGGTTTTCTTTCTTCTTTAATGCTTACTAGGGTTCCTGTTGAAAATGCCAGCCTATCACTGTGCTAAAGGGAACAAAAAGAGAGAGGGGTGTGAAGAGAATTCTCCTGAGGCCAAATCTATCATCCACATCAATTGTACTGGGTTGCTTCTGTTCTATTCTTTAACTTCACAAAACCCAAGTGGTCTGGTTGTAGCCTTATACCCCAATCAAATGTACCAGGAGGAAAATTTAAAGCTTTTTCTATATACCACAATGCCATGTTTTACCCATACTTGAACCAGAATTTGAAAGGAGAAACAGTTTTATTCTTTAGGAATTAAGTATAGTGAAGCCATAGGAATCAAGGGAAGCTACCTCCCCAATATCTGAAGAAGCTCCTTCTAGATGGCCGGGGTCTAGTGGGTGAGGCAAGGAGGCACCATGGCTGCAGAAGTTAAGGAGGCATTCATTCTCATGGTCCTGCAAAGGCCTCCTCAAATTTTGAGACCTGGCTTGCCTGACCCTAAGTGCCTCCCTGCTTCTGTCTCCTAGAAATCTAGAGTTTACATTTTGTTTTAATGAGAGAGGTCACTCCCTTACAAGAGTCCTGCCTTAATAAACGATGCTTGAAAAGTTACTGAGCTGATTTAGAAAAAGAGGGAGTAAAAGAGTGATAAAAAGGAAATATACTAGATCTCAAAGAAACCAAATCTATTTTTAAAAAAAAGTCTGAGTAGGAATCTACAGTTTATTTCCTTTTTTTTCTATTATTCCTCCCGAAAATAACTCTTCCATATGTAATACAAAGGTCATATGTAGTAAAAGGGCAACCTTAAGAAATGATTTATTCTCTGTTTAAAATATGAGTTATTTAAATAAGAGTTATTTAAACAAAGAATAAACCATTTTGTAAGGTGTTTCTGGCATACTCAGGTATAATTACTTTTCAGTACAACTTTTTATTATCATAAACACAAGAAATGTATTAATTAATGCCCTTTGACCTGACCTTAAGCTAGGCACTTGTCCCTGCTATAAACATATTCTTAACAAAGACACTGACATGGATTTATATGCACAGATCAAGAAGACAGGACAAAAACATTTAATCAAATATGTAATAGAGAATGGAGTAACAGTTTATACCAGTCAAACACAAGTGCACACAGTGAGGAGGAGAGAATGCTACTAGGCTGGAGCCAGAAGAACTAGATTCAAATCACTAAGTTATCACATATATAAATGTAGGAATTACATTAAATAATCTCTAAGATCCTTCCAAACTCTAAGAATCTAGGAATGGGGTCCAGGGACTACACACTTAGGGTGATGTTCAGATAGAACTGCATCATCAAAGTGAGGAGACAAAGTTATTGTTTTCTCCATTCATTCTAACACTTGCTGACTCTACTTAAAATTACCAAGGCCAATTAACTGCTGAGTATTTAAGCCAAGAACAGCTAAAACTGAATAAGAGTTGAAAAACGTCATCTCTTGAGATTATATTGTGTTATTTCATTCATGCAGCTAATAATTTAGAAAACATTTACTAAGCATCTGTTTGATATAAAGCACTGTGCTATGGAGATTATACAAACGAACGAGCAATTGCTGTCTGGACTTAAAATCTGGTAGGTTGTCCTGCTTAATAAGGACACAGATAACCAAAATAAAATGGTGAAGATCCACAGGAGAGCTGCAAAGCCCTACAAAGGAAGCATAGCTCTGGCTTGGAATCCTGGTCCCCACTTAAAGGTATGTGACTACAGAAGAGGTTAATTTTCCTTCAGTTTCCTCACCTATAAAATGAGGATATTAATAATACCTTTTTCATAAGGTTGTTGAGAGGATTCAATGAGATAATAAAATAAAAGTGACTTAACATCATGCGTGATACAGCATAAATACTCAGTAAATGTTAGTTACTATTGTCATTATCATGGGAATTCAGACTGGTTGGTTTTATTTAGGAGAAAGAAGATAACTTCCATAAGGATATGGTGTTAGAATTGGGTGTTGAAAGATGGGTACATAGTTGGATAAGTGGTACAGAAGGAAGAGGAAGGAGGAAAGAGAGGGACAAGAAGGAGAGAAATCCTTGCTATAGTACAAAGTTCAATTTGGCTGGAGTAGAAAGTTCCTTAACGGAAATGATGGCTTGAAAAGCAGTTTGCAGAAGCTACATATAAATCACAACTTTTTTTCTGTTAGTTTCCCTTCATCCCCAGTCATGTTCTAGAAAGTAGCAGAGTAGTTAAAAACATATCAAATGTTATTATTAATGCAGTCAGTATTAGAGCCCGTATGAGTAGATAAGCTCAAGCATCTAAATCCAAAAACCTTATGTGTTTTTTCTGACCCTTTCTGGAAGCAATCTGTCAAATCTGAAAAAGCACTAAGAATTCTTACATCTGAGAATCAAAAAACAAGTCCCAAGACAGGTTAAAGTCACTTAACATCTCTGGGCTTCAATTTCCTCTTAGGAAAACATACACTACTGTGAGTTTAGGATAGATGGATAGAAGAAACATTGAGATGGTAGGAAGGCCATTGCAGGAAGGGGAAAACTTGCCAACCTCTTTGGGTTGATACAAGACACAAATGCAACCATGGATGTGAAAGCACTTAACTTACTTGTATTATATAAAACATCAGATATTTTTATTTTTGAAGTCATACCAACTTAGATCTGAATCCTACCTGATCCACTCACTTACTAGTTCTATGACCTTAAGGGAAAATAGCCAAGAAACTGCTATGCTCTTCATACTATTGCTGGGCTTTTACCAAACAAGCAATGTGGATCTGGTAATGGCATTTTTCCCCCCTGCATCAGTCACTTAGAAGCATATGCAGGTTCTAATGACATAACTTTCAGAAACTCTTGTTTTTATTTTAACTCTCATTTCCCCCTCCTGGGCCATTTGATTTTGCACTTTATTTTTAAATGCCTCCAATCCCCACCCTCTCCCCCTCCTTTTCTTTTCCCACATGAGGCTGAGCCTAAAAACTAACAAATCCTAAATGTACCTCTTCCACCAGGCCTCCCTTTACTTCTCTAAGCAGAAGCTCTTGACTTTTTGTACGCCCTGCTCTAAGTGCTCAACAAATGCTTCTTAAGTCAATAATAACATTGAAGAGTCCACACTTAACTGGCCAATATCAGAAACATCCAAATGCTGTTAGCTGAATCTGGACCCAATCAAAACTAAATTTTATTATGTGTTTTCAGGATGTTGTCTAACAACAGTAATATTTTTAATGTGTTGAGTAATATTTTTAATTTGTTAGGTATATTACAATCTTCACATTTATCTGCCGATATATCATTTGGTCCTCACTGCATCCCTGTCAAATTGTTTTGGCAGGCATTATTTTCTATTTTATATATGGGAACACAGACCCAGCAGGTCTGTTGTGGAAGAGCCAGTTAGAAACCAGGACCTCCACTTCCAACCCAGCAATCCTTTCATTCTGATACACTCCCTCTGGGAAATTCTAGAAACAGGGAGCAAAACAACCAAAAACTAAAGCAGCTTACGTTTTCATATGTAATATGTAAGTGAATACCAATGGGAATGTCTATTAAGAAATACATAATAAGCCTGGTGCAGTGGCTCACGCCTGTAATCCCAGAACTTTGGGAGGCTGAGGCAGGCGGATCACTGGAGGTCACGAGTTCAACACCAGCCTGGCAACATGGTGAAACTCCATCTCTACTAAAAATATAAAAATTAGCCAGGCATGGTGGCAGGTGCCTGTAGTCCCAGCTACTCAGGATGCTGAGGCAAGGGAATCGCTTGAACCCAGGAGGTAGAGGTTGCAGTGAGCTGAGATCGCCACACTGCACTACAGCCTGGGCGACAGAGCAAGACTCTGTCTCAAAAAAAAAAAAAAAAAGAAAAGAAAAGAAAAGAAATACATAATAAGCATATCAATCAATTGACAAGATATTTTAAAATGTAGGCGCAATCAAATATTTTTTTAAAAGGATGCATGAGCCTGGCCAACATGGTGAAACCCCCGCATCTACTAAAAATAGAAAAATTAGTCGGCCGTGGTGGCACTCGCTTGGAAGGCTACTTGGAAGGCTGAGGCAGAAGAATCGTTTGAACCCTGAAGGCAGAAGTTGCGGTGAGCCTAGATCCAGCCACTGCACTCCAGCCTGGGTGACAGAGCAAAACCCTGTCTCAACAACAACAACAACAACAACAACAACAACGACAACAACAACAATAAAATGGATGCATGCGTGGAGGGCATGAAATATTTCCACTGTATTTCTGTTAATCCAACCTCAACCTCCATTAGTCCTCCACAAGGCCTATACTTAAATGATTATAAAGGGACTTCACTATTTGGAGCAAAGAATACAAAGAATGTCACAAAATGTGCCATGTAATATTTATCCCACGCAGTGTACACTATAGATGGGAATGAACTCCACTCTGTCCCCTAACCCTCCACACTCAGCCCAAACCCCATATTTGCTCCTTATTTTGGACAAAGGTCATATATAATTATTGCTAATAAAATGTTGGGGTTTTTTTTGATCCCTTGGTTATGATGACAAAAAAAAAATTATCACCTTGATAACATTCCAGTCTGTTTTTCTTGAAAAAGTCGATGAAGCAAAGAGGAAGTTACCTCTTAAAAGTATGATCAGTGCTACCAGTCATTTCAGAATCACTAGCTCAACCTTCCAGAAACAAACGGTTATGAAAGTATTCAAAGAACGTCTCGAGCTTGGCACAAGTCCCTGTGCCGGGCAGCACGGAGATGGGGGTGTTCAGTCCCCAGTGTGCAAAGCACCCGATCGCGGGTCCATCCCACAGGTTGGCGCCGCAAGGGGAAGCGGCTGGGCAGGCGCCCTCCAGCCCCTGCGCGGAGTTAGGACCGGGGTAGTGACCTTAACAACCCCTCTGCTGCCCGGGGGAGGCTAGAGATGGTCACGGGATTGGGATAGTAGCGTGACAGTCTCCAGGCGGCCCGGGGCGGACACCGCACGGGGCAGTGGCCAGTCCGCCCCTCCGGGGTCCGGGAGAGGCTCAGCCGCGCGTGGCTCTGCCCGCTCCCCAGCGCCTCCAGCGACCCGCCCGCGGCGCATCTGGGGCCGGCTCGGGCGAGCGGCCAGCCCTACCTCCTCGGTGGCCGTGGGGCAGTAGGAGATGAGCACGAGCGTGGTGAGCATGTTGACGGCGAGCCCGAGCAGGGTGATGGAGTTGGGGGCTATCCAGAGCGGGATCCACTGGAGCAGCCAGGTCCAGTAGAGCTGCAGCGGCGGCTCGAGCAGCGAGACGCCCGCCGCGCTGTAGCGGTGCTCCTCCAGCCGCCGCAGCTGCGCGGCGCTCAGCGGCTCGCCCAGCGCCCTCAGCCAGCGCGGCGCGGGCTTGGCCACGGCGCCTGCCGCCATGGCCGCCTGCGGGACCCGCCGCCGCCACCTAGCGCAGCCCGCGCTGGGCGCTGGGGGCGGGGAGAGGTGGAGGGAGGGGCTCGCGGCCGAGGCCTGCGCCGGTCGGGCCCGCGCGGCGAGGTCGAGGTCAGGCCGAACCGCCCGGGTCCCGGGTCCCGGGTCCCGGGGCTCCCGCCCCCGCAGCGGTGGGATCGCGGGTGCGTTTCGCAGGTGGGGCGGGGCCTCGGGAAGGGGTCCGGCTAGGGGCGGGGAGGCGGGCGCGGCGCTCACGGGTCACCCTCGGCGCCCGCCAACGGCAACTTGCTATTGGCGATCGAGGTCCCTGACTCCCCAGGGGCCGGCTGCACTGCGCCGGAGGTCTGGTTTCTTCACCCAGGGCGGGCGTCGGATTACGCTCTGAGGGAGTGTCCTCGCAGGGTGCACCGCTACAGAGCCGGCTTCTCTCCTAGAAGTGGGAACACGACTTCGGTCGCCCTGGGTCAACCGCTGCAGGACCACGCTGGCTGCCCGCGGAGCCTGGGGGTTTTCGTGTGGGAACACAGTTTTGCAGGTGTCGGGTCACCTGCTTGGTAAACACAATTCTCCATTCCTGCACGGAGGAAGGCGGCCCTGCCATGTATTTGCTCTAGAGACCCCCTCACTGCGGGTTCAGAGATCAAGGTTTTGAAACTGAAAATCAGGGCTTAGAAACACTAACAAGGAGACCGAATGGCTGAAACCCCAATACCTATTTTTTTTTCCAGCTCATTTGATACCAACAAGGTTGGATATTTTTACACACGATCTTCCCTGGAATTGAGGGCAGGAACCCAGGCGTGTCCTCCCCCTACACCGGGGAACAGGCCGGCTTGCCACTCATTGGTGGGTCACTGGCCCCTTATCTCACAATGCACTCACTTGGACAGGGGACATCTGTCATAAACATGTTCTGTTGCACAACCTGAGACAGGCCCGTCACTTGCTTTGCTTTTCACTTCATGGTTCTGATCTGTACGCACTTTCTAAGGCCTAGGACAAGCCAGAAATTGCTTCCAAGGCTCTTGTGTGGCGCAACCTCTATCAGCAAGTGCAGCAGGGGTCCACAAACTGCTCCCTGTGGGCCACACCCAGCCCACCACCTGTTTTCCTACAGCCCTCTAGCTAAGTACGGTTTTGACATTTTTAAATGATTGGGAAAAAATCAAAATAATACTATTTTGTGATGTGAAATTATATGAAATGCAAAGTTCGGTGCCACAAATAAAGCCATGTTTATTCCTTGCATATTGTTTGGCTGCCTTCATGCTACAAAGGCAGCAGAATTCAGCTGTGACAGAGACCATATGGCTGGCAAAGCCTGGAATATGTCCTACTAGGCCCTTTAAGGAAAAAAGTGGCAACCATTGCCTTAGAGCAGTGAGGATGTCTACAGACCAAGCATGTATGTTTTAGGAATATGTGTCTCCTCATCTTTAATGTGAAAAGCGATGCTGACAAATGCAGGAAAGGAAATGGAATGATGGAGATCCACTTTTACCAATGCCGGCTTATGTGCAGTGAACTTGACAGTACCTACTTTTAAATTTACCAATGCCCTGAATTGTCCAAGGAAAAATCCTTTTTCATACTAGCAAATTTTACTGTATTAAAAATAATTTCTAATGTACATCAAAAGACATCATAAAGAGAATGAAAAGACAAGCCATAAAATGAGAAAAGGCATTTCCTTCAAATAAAACCCACAATGACTAGTACCCAGATTATGTAAAGAACTCCTAAAAATCAATGAGAAACAAAAATAATCAACTGGGCTATGCTCAGTTTCTATAGCAGAAACCCTGGAACATGGTAATGTAAAGAAATTTCTCTCTCACATAAAAGTATAGAATTGGCACTCCAAGATTGGTACGATGTTTCCATGGTCATCAGGAACTCAGGCTCTTCTGTCTCTCTGCTCCAGTATCCTCTCTGACTTGTATCTATGAGGTCATCTCATGGTTCAGAATGGCTGGTGAAGCTCCAGTCATCCTATTTCCTAAAGGAAATAAAAGTTTGTTTTTCTCACATTGATGTCTGGATAGGCATGGTAGGGCTGCACGGCAGCTCGATGGTGTCAGAGACACAGATTTCTTTCATTTTATTGGTCTGCCACTGTTAGGATGTTGTCCTTGTCCATGTGGTCAAAAGTGGCTGGCCACAACTCCCAACCAATCAGAAGGAGAAAAAGAGAAGGGGCCGCTATGCTCCTTTCTTCTGAAGGCCATGACCGAAGGTTGCACACATCACTTCTGCTCTCATCCCACTGGCCAGAACCTGGCCACGTGGCTACTATGCCTAACTGCAAACACAATCTTTAGGCAGACAGCCATCTGCCCAGCTAAAATTTCTGTTATTTGTTTATTTAGAGACAGAGTCTTGACCTGTCGCCCAGGCTGGAGTGTCGTGGCGCAATCTGAGCGCATGTCAACCTCCTTCCAGGTTCAAGTGATTCACCTGCCTCAGCCTCCTGAGTAGCTGACACTACAAGTATGCACCACCACCACACCCAGCTAATTTTTGTATTTTTAGTAGAGGTGGATTTTCACCATGTTGGCTAGGCTGGTCTTGAATGCCTGATCTCAAATGATAATCCTGCCTTGGCCTCCCAAAGTGCTGGGATTATAGGTGTGAACCACCACAATTGGCCAAAACAGTTCTATTATTATTGAAAAGTGAGAGGGTGAGTATTGCAGGGGGCCATCAAGTTGTCTCAATCACAGTTTTTTAACTGAGTAGTAGTAATGTGTTCATTTTACTATTATTTATGCCATCTATATCAATATATATCTACATATATATAGATTATCCTATGCCAAGCATATATGATATATATCTACATATATATCTATACTATCTACATATACATACATCTATATCTGCATATATCTACATATATATAGATGGCATAAATATTTGTATATTCTACAAATGTGAAATGTCATAATGTAAAAATAGTAAAAGCGTAAATATAAAAACCATTTTTTTAAGTATTCATCATGCTCTAAGGTGATTTTTCCCTGTGCTTCTTTGCTGAATTTTTGGAAATTTCAAGTTAATTCGAGACATACTAAGTCATATTTATTTCTTCTACCTTACCCCTCTCTAACATACTCTAATGTCAAAAAAGTATATTAGAGATTTTCTAATTTTATTTCTTGCATCATGTCCCCTTTCCATTTTCACGGTTTGTTACAGAGTGATTCATATATACCATGTTTCCCCCTTTTCTTGAGTTAACATGGTAGCTCACATTTGTGAGTTTCTATCCTATGCTAAGCACTGATCTAAACATCAGGAGTTATCTCAGTTACTCCTCGCAAAAACTCTATGAAATTCGACCATTTTATCCCCATTTTACAGATGAGGAAATTGAAGCACAGTGAGGTTCAAAAACGTACCCATAACTGCACAGCTAGTGGAGCGGTAAAGCCAGGATTCAAGCTCATATAGTCTGATTTCAGAGCTTATGTTCCCAACAACTGCAAAATGCCACCTGTTAACTTACATGTATTAAATATAGGACTTTAGTGGGTACTTTCGTTAATATGGAACAGTCGAATTTCTATATATTATGTTGGTTTTGTGCCATTCCAGTCCATTCCAAATATTATGACAAAAATTATTGTATTAAATTTACTAAAACTAATGATATATTCTCTTGTTGAGAAGCCTTTGATAAAGTCCAGCCTCCCTCACTTGGCATTTGAAGGCCCAGTCTACCCTTCTAGTGTTACCTCCCTAATATCTCTTGCCCCATTCTTCTCCCTAAGTCTCATGCTCTAGCTGACTGAGCCCATTGGCTGTCCCCAAACTCACTCTCATTCGTTCCCTGTTAGGGAGTACCCTCAATCCCTTATTATCCCTATCACACTGCCCATCACTCAAGACTCAGCTTAATTTCTACCTTCTCAAAAATGACCTCTCAGATTCTTCCAGTTTAATCCTCTGACTCCTACACAACCAGAGCACTTTGTACACTGTTACGCAGGCTATCTTTGTTCAGTTACTTGTGTATTGATTAGCCTCCTCACCCAGGTCATAAAGTGTCAGACCATCCCTGCACTGAGTGTGTTCCTCAATGCCTGGCATCCAGTAGACGTCCATAATTTTAAAAAAATTACTTAAAAATAATTACAGACACACAGGAAATTGCAAAAATAGTACCAAAAATCCCTTGTACACAGCCTCCTCTTATGGTAACGTCTCACATTTCCATAGCACAATAGGGATGTATAAATGTTTATTTGATGGTTTAACTAAATTGAATTCCTTTCCCAAAGGAGAAAGAACATCTTGCTTTAGGCTCTTGGTTTCACTACTAGTTCTTTTGTGTAACTTTCAGTGATATTTAAAATCTTCCTCAACATCCTCGATCTCTAAGCCAACTTTCCACAAAATGTTATACAGTGTCATACAGGCAGATTAGGTACTGTTGTGTGTGAAATAACCAGTTAAAAGCCCATGGACTTTCATTGGTTTGAAAGAAAGAATGGGTTGCAGTAAGAAATCATCTGGCTAAAGGCCGGGCATGGTGGCTCATGCCTGTAATCCCAGCACTTTGAGAGGCTGAGCCAGGCAGATCACTTGAAGCCAGGTGTTTGAGATCAGCCTGGCCAACACGGTGAAGCCCAGTCTCTATTAAAAATACAAAAATTAGCCATGCGTGGTGGCACACGCCTGCAATCCCAGCTACTTAGGAGGCTGAGGCAGGAGAATCTCTTGAACCCAGGAGGCGGAGGGTGCAGTGAGCCCAGATCATGCCACTGCATTCCAGCCTGAGCAACAGAGTGTGACCCTGTCTCAAAAAAAAAAAAAAAAATCACTTGTCTAGGCTTGCTTTGCAATAGAATTTTATCATGAAGCATCAAGCTATCTGTGTGTTTAGAATTCTGAGCTTTAGACCTACAGGCTGGAGTATTTGTGATTAGTATAGTTTTATGGCATAATACTTGCTTTACTTGCTATGGTTTTGTACTTTGAGACTCTAAAGTCTAAATTTCATGGAACTATGGTACTTTACAAAATTCATGGGTAGATAGGCAGTGTTCAATAATAGATTGACTAAAACCTTTGCTCTCCTCTCTAAAAATGCTTAATTTCCTGGACAAGATCAGAAAACAAAATTTCACAATACAATCCCTGAGACGTTGTAATTGTGCCCTTTATCTGAAACTGCAAAAGCAATTTAGGGTTAAGAAAACTGATTTCCTTCAGAGACACAGTTCTTAGCTTTGGATCTTGTTTATATCCTTTAATCATTTTTTCTTTATAATCTTTTGCAGAGTTTATATCCTACTGCTCTAAAATGCTTTCAATGGTATGATTTGAGAAACACTAGAGGGAACATCCTTCCTCAAAGACTCCTTTTTCAGGAACCCAGTTTGCCTAAAATCCCACAGTGAGTTAGCCTTTGAGTTAGGGCTTTTAGGAATAACAGTTCAAATTCTATCTAGACATTAGGCTAGGTCATTATCAGGAATACCTGAGAAAGGATATATTTATCAGGACATTTTTCCTCTGGGACAGCTAAGAGACAATGCCTCCAAATAATAGCCATGCAAGGAACAAGACAGAAAGAGTCTGGGGCATGGCCTCTCCAACATAAACGAGCATACGAATCACTGGGGATCCTGTTAAAATGCAGAGCTGAACTTAAGGATCTGGGGCAGGGCTCTAGAGTTTTCATTTTTTTTTAATTGTACTATAGGTTCTGGGGTACAGGTGCAGATCATGCAGGGTTGTTGCATAGGCGCACACACAACAAGGTTGCTGCCTCCATTCCCCCTTCATCTATAACCAGCATTTCTCCCCACATTATCCCTCCCCACCCTTCCCACCGCCTGCTGTCCCTCCCCTAGCCGCCCCCCAACTGACCCCAGTGTGTGATGCTCCTCTCCGAGTCCACGTGTTCTCATTGTTCAACACCCACCTGTAAGTGAGAACACGTGGTGTTTGGTTTTCTGTTCTTATGTCAGTTTGCTGAGAATGATGGTTTCCAGATTCATCCAAGTCCCTACAAAGGACACGAACTCATCGTTTTTTATGGCTGTGTAGTATTCCATGGTATATGTGTACATTTTCTTTGTCCAGTCTATCAAGAGTTTTCATTTCTAAGAGGCTCCCAGGTGGTCAGCTGAGTAATGAGGGACTGAAGCACACCATCTTAGGAGGCTTGGGTGGAGGCACCACTCTGAGCTCTCTGGCTCTCAGGCCTTCAGCTACACCTCCAGCCTTCCTAGGTTTTGTGGGCAGCAAATCATGGGATTTCTCAGTCTCCATAATTCCATGACGAATAACTTATAATTCATCTCTTTCTAGATTTTTCTTTTTCATTCCTCTTTTCCCTTTCCTTTCCATTCCCTCCCTTTTCCTTCCTTCTGTCCCTCTTCTTTCCTTCCTCTCCGATTGGTTGTTTCTCTGAAGAACCGTGACTAATATAATAGCCAAGCGATAGCCTTGAAGACTGAAAGACCCTAGGTTCATGCTTGTCAGGTAAGTTTCAGAGTCACCTGTCCTTGAGTGAACCATATAGGGTTGGATCATTAAACTAAAATACTGCTTTGGCTTATTGTATGGGTGACTTTTTTGTAAAGTGTAATACAATGACAGGCATCTCTGCAGTCACCGCTGTAGATTGAAGACCAGAGGCCTTTCCTTCTCTCCATTTTCCGGGCACCAAGAAAGATTCCTGTTGACTCTGGAATCTGAATCCCCAGACAAGACAGAGAATTTCTCAATCTTCGTAGCTAGTGGAGAGCTCAGAGTTACATTTAAGTTGATTTAGGAAAATTAAGTAATATAGTAAGTCTTGTACTCCAGTCTAGTATGATACACACATTGATAATAACAAATACATAAACCACACTACATAAACCTCACTAACTTCTGCATTGTTGTAGTGCTCTCTTAAACCTGCATCCTGCCCTGTTTATATGTTCCTTTGTGTATACTAGTCTTATAAATTCTTTGAAGGCATGAAGTACCTTTTTTTTTTTTTTTTTTTTTTTTTTTTTTTTTTTTTTTTTTTTTTTTTATTTGGGGTGTAGATTGTGGCCCGGGGTGTGGGTATTGTGTTGGTATCGCCCACC